>JARHVA010009820.1:85000-205000 GCA_037957365.1 Torreya grandis
GAACTCAAGAATTTTTGATGATGTCACATGACATCATCCCATTAACTAAAATCCATAGACCATGAATGAGGGGCATCCACATGGAATTATTAACATCATCAAACACATTGGACTAAATTTGATGGGCATCTTCCCATCAACATAACATCAAGGCTAGGTCTCTAAACCAATGACAGTTTACCATGTGGAAATTATCACTGGCTTAAATTTGATAGCCATATCAAATAGTAAACCTATCAAAATCAATAAAATAATTGGGTTTCTATAAATATCACTTCCAAGCTAGATTCATTATGTTTTCTTTAATTTATTGAATATTTAAATATAAAATGGCTTCTTCACTTGAATATATCTAGTTATGTGAATGGATACTTAAAATAGAAATTCATCTATGTTTCTTACATGTGGATTCTATATATTTTTCATGGTGTTTGGTCTATTAGGTCTTTAGATATTAAAAATGGTTCTCATCTCATTGAAAGTTGATGCAAAGCATAATTCTATCATTCTCTTCTATATCTTCACTCTCTAATACCTAAGAATAATACACAAACATTTAATTTACTTAGTCATACTTTTTTTATCAAAAATTTCTACTTTATTAATGTCTATATCTCTTTAATATTTATGACTTGAATCCTTAAATGCTTTCAGTCTACCTTAAAACTCTTTCTACATAGTCATACTCTAACTATTCTTCTCATTCTAATCACCCTCAATTCCTTAAATCACTCACACTAATCTTGGCCAAATCAACACAACCTTAGTCAGTGTTCCATAACTATGGTCTTTCATCTTCCAAATCATCAATTATCTTTAAATATGGTCAACTAAATTTCATACCTGAGATGACACAGTATTGAAATCATAGTCTTTGAAAAACTTAAAAATCTTTAAATGACCAAGGTAAGATCTATTTAACATACATACACATTTACAAACCTTAAACTCTAATTGGTTACCTTTAAATATCATTATATTTATGGTTTCACCACTATCCTATATCACAAATTTGACTATAGCAATAACACACAGGGTTGAAATTCTTAATAGCTTACTTGAAGGTTGTAAAATTTCCTTCACCATGAATTTTATTCAAATTACCTTCCTATATTATTTTCACACTCCTATAGTCCATCACACTTGTATTTCATTGAAGAGACTATACATAGTTCATTGTGCATACACATCTTTGAGCAAACCTAAGAGAAAATATTTATTTATCTTAAGTTTTAAGACACATTATATACTACTGAGGTAATGGATCAATGATTGTTCCCAATTTTTACACCCTTAAAACTTCATCATGTTTTCAATTGACATGAAGAGTGATTATATTTATCCAACACGTGACTTCTTAGAGTTCTATCAAACTTTACTCCTACTGTGTAGACTCTCCATAGGATTTTGAATGTGTCTAATGTTTTAAAAGTGTCTAAAAGACCATAATGAGATATATATCACTTATATGTAAATTTTCCATCTTATGTCCTTTCTTATATATCATCCAAACACGTTACATTTTAGATTCTATGGGGCACTATGCACTCAAGATGCATGTGTGTAAATAAATACAAGGTTTACAATGCACATTACTTTACATGAGGTTTATAAAAAATCCTTGAAGATTCCTTCCCATCAAAATAACCTTTATCAACATCTTCTTTTCATTATATTTTATCTTGACATCATAATAGTATTTACCTCATGCACTATCTCATCATTCAAACTAGATTTCAATAGTTTATTATTGCATAATTTACATGTATATAGACTAGTACAGGGTATGAGTACATTCCACCCACATGGTGTTGTCAAAAACTCATACAAGGTATGTATACATCATATATCCCTTCTTCTTTATCTACACACCATGGAAAATACCACTTCTTTAAAGGTTCAATCCTTCCAAAATAATTCCTTGATTGTCTCTTAGTGATAGGGTATGTGCATAGTTTATTCCAACTATTTACTTAATTCCTTGTTGTGATCATGTACACACTTATACATATGAAATACAAGTTATTAAAATGGCCCAAAAAACTAAAATTATCGCACATTACCTATTTCCTTATGAGGGATCTACCCTCATTTGTCTCATAGAATTCTTGAAACCAACATAAAACTCTTGATAACAGATATATAACATAGGTTTCACTAATTTACATACAAAGTTTATATATTTAAATAATTAAGTCTCATTATATATCCATTAAAAATGTAAACCAATGTCAATACAAGCTCAAATACAATTGTTTAATCACTCAAACATAGAAAATTTATTGATTTTGTTTATATACATGGCATTTTTGTCACTTAGATAGATTATAGAGGTTTTATTCACGTTGTTCACATTTACCTGGTTCACCTCCATACCTCCATCCCATCAACTTTATAAAACTAAATTATTGAATGCTTATAATTAATTGCCTACATATCTTATATGAGACTCATATTCTATTTCTACAATCCAAAACTTGTTACAAATACAAACTACTTTCTTGTAACTACTTCTCTCTTGGTAACTACCTTCCAAAAGGGCTTAACACAAACCACTCCTTATTTTGTGCCACCTTAATAATGATATATATTGAATTCATATTCTTAACACACCTAGACCCATAAAATACTCTATAAATACTTTTGAAAACATGACATGACTTCATATATCTCAAAAGACTCATAATTACACTTACACAAATGCAAATATTTGAAAATGTGTTTTGGTGTAAAACTTTCCCAAGCAAAGAACACTTAACGTAAAGACATCTAATGACCTTTTAACACCTTCTTGGGTCTCTAAAATACCTCTAACACCAAAACAAATCCAAAAATGATGAAAACATATTTAATTTCATGCACTTGTTTAATGACCTTGTATCATACTCCTGAGGAAGTGAGAAATGAAACTCCAATGAATTGGTGCATACTCTTGTGTTTTCCAAATTAGGTTCCTTAGACCATCATATTTTACTACTATTGCTCCACCATGCTCTTTCTACTCCTCTTTATTCTTATGCTTGATTCGGTCAAACACTATTCTACCCTTTTTCTTGCTTGTATCATCTTCCACACTCATTCTTTGATTTTTTCCTCTTGCATATAGGCTCTAGATGCCCCACATCATTTCTACAACACTTATACTTTCATCTTAATCTATTTTAAACTTCATACCTACAACCAATACAAAAACAATATCTTGATTACTTATTTCAAACTTCTACTATACTATTATCAACATTGTTATCTTTTCAAGTTCTTGGTCCTCCATTGCATATTTTTCAACTACTACAACATGTTCTTCCTCTTCATTCACCAACACTTCACCTTGAAAATAATTTTCTATGGCTACCAATTCTACCTCTAGTTTTTCTTGGCTTTCATACATAAACTGTTAATCATATGGTTTACCTTGTTTAATTATTTGCATCACATCTTCCAAACCTTCAATGAGGCTCTCAAGTTGATCTTTTTCTTCATTATCTTCTCTATCATTGGGATGGCTGCAAGTATCTTCTTTCTAATTATCCAAATTCATTACCTCCTATTTAATGTGCTTTTCATCCACTTTTTCACTTTGTTATTTTCTCTTTCTATACCTCTTTATCTCCTATTTGAGTTGCTTTTAAAACAATCTCTTCTGCTTCCTTTCCTCTTCCTTGACTTGCATTATTCTTTTCTTTATTTTTTATTTTATTGGCCACTTGAGTGGCTTATTTCTCATTACCCATACATAGTATAGGCTTCTCATTTCTCTTATCTGCTCTAACATGTCTAGAAAATTATCCATCTTCTACGTCATCTCTATCATTTCCTTCTCCATCTCTATCATCTTTTTTGTGTCTTCTTGCACCATCTTCTTGTGGTATCTTATCTCATCAACTATGCCCTATTTATTTTTATCACTCTCTTTCCTCATCTCCTTAAAGATGTTTGTATTTTTTCTAGTCTCATCTAGACTTATAGATTTCTCTAACAAGCCTTCATTCACTTTCCACATCTTAACCTCTTATTATGTATATCTCATTCATTATGACCTCACTTGGGTCATTCACTCTCTTTTCCTTTCACTAGGACTCTTCTCTCTCCTCAAAATCACCTATGAACTCTCTTTCATAAGCTTCTCAATAGCTCTCACTCATTCAATCCACACTATATACATGGATGCTACCAAACTTATCTCTCACATAAAAATAAATAAAATATCATAAACATATCAAAACATCAAATGAACACAAAATGAAACATGTACCTTTCATGCATGTTAACCTTCTTTATCCTTGTCCCAATGATCTACTAATCTAATACAAAATGATGTAGAGCATCATTATTTCATTATCTACTATATCTTCACTCTCTAATACCTAAAAATAATACTTATACATTTAATTTATTCAGTCATCATTTTTTTTAACAAAAATTTCTATTTTCTTGATGTTTATCTCTCTTTAATATTTATGACTTGAATCCTTGAATGCTTTTAGTCTGCCTTAAAACTCCTTCTACACAATCATACTCTAACTATTCTTCTCATTATATTCACCATCCTTTCCTTCAATCACTCACACTAATCTTGGCCAAATCAACACAACCTTAATCAATGCTCCATAACTATGTTTTATCATCTTCTAAATCATCAATTCTCTTTAAATCTAGTCAACTGACTTTCATACCTAAGATGACATGGTATTCAAATCATAGTCTTTTCAATGACTTTAAAATTCTAAAATAACCAAGTTAAGATCTATTTAACATGCATACACATTTACAAACCTTAAACTCTAATTGGTTACCTTTCAATAATATTTTATTTATGGTTTTACCATTATCCTATATCACAAATCTGACTATAGCAATAACATAGGGTTGAAATGCTTAATAGCTTACCTAAAGGTTGTGAAATTTCTTTAACCATGACTTTGATCCAAATTAACTTCCTATATTATGTTCACACACCTACATTCCTTCATCATTCTTGTATTTCATTGAAGATACTATATATAGTGCACTATGCACACACTTCTCTAAGCAAACCTGAGGGAAAAGATTTAATTATCTTAAGTTTCAAGACACATTCTATACCACTGAGGTAATGGATCAATGACTATTCCCAATTTTTACACCCTTAAAACTTCTTCAATTTTTCACTTGACATGAATAGTGATTGGATTTATCCAACACATGACTTCTTAGAGTTCTATCAAACTTTACTCCCACTATGTAAACTCTCCATAAGATTTCAAATGTGTCTGATGTTTTTCAAGCATCTAAAACCATAATGACATATATATATATATATATATATATATATATATATATATATATATATATATATATATATATATATATATATATATATATATATATATATTATGTAACTTTTCCATCTGATGTCCTTTCTTATATATCATCCAAACATGTTCCATCTTAGATTCTATGTGGCACTATGCACTCATGTTACCTGTGTCTAAATAAATACAAGGTTTAAAATGCACATTACCTTACATGACATTTCCAAAAACACCTTCAAGATTCCTTCCCATGAAAAAAACCTTTCTCAACATTTTATTATCATTACATACTATATTTAAACTATAATAATATTGACCTCATATGTTGTATCATCATTCAAACTAGATTTCATTAGTTCACTATTGCACAATTTACATATATACAGACTAATATAGGGTATGAGTACATTCTACCCACCTAGTACTGTCAAAAAATCCTAAGGTATTTATCCATAGTATATACCTTATTATTTGTCTAAAAACCATGGTAAAATCCTCTTATTTAAGTATTTAATCCTTCCAAAACAATTATTTGATTGTCTCTTAGTGACAAGGTATGTGCACAGTTTGTTCCAACTATTTGCTTAATTCCGTGTTGTGATCATGCACACACTCATACATATGAAAGAAAAATTATTCAAATGGCCCAAAAAAATAAAATTGTCACACATTACCTATTTCCTTCTGAGGTATCTATACTCATTTGTCTCACAAAATTATGGAAACTAACATAGAATTATTAATAACAGATTTATGACATAGGCTTCACTAATTTACATATAAGATCTATATATTTAAAGAATTAAGCCTCATTAAATATCCATTGAAAATATAAACCAATGTCAATATAAGATCAGAGACATCTCTTTAATCACTCAAACATATAAAATTTATTGATTTTGTTTATATACATGGCATTTATGTCACTCAAACAGATTCCAAAGGTTCTATTCAATTTGTTCACATTCATCGGTTTCACCTCCATACCTCTATCCCATCAACTTTCTAAAACTAACTTCCTAACTACTTACTACTAACTACCTACCTCTCTTCTATGAGACTCATATTCTATTTATAAATTCCAAAACTTATTACAAACACAAACTCCTTTCTTATAACTACTTCCCTCTTGGTAACTACCTTCCAAAAGGGCTTAACACAAATTACTCCTTGTTTTGTGCCACATTAAGAATTATATATATATATATATATATATATATATATATATATATATATATATATATATATATATATATATATATATATATATATATATATATATCATCTTCCTAACACATCTAGACCCATTTAAGACTCTATAAAAACTTTTTACAACATGACATGACTTCATATTTCTCAAAAGACTCCTAATTACACTTACATAAATGCAAATATTTGAAAAGCTGTTTTAGCAAGAAACTTTCCCAAGACAAGAACACTTCACATAAAGATACCTAATGACCTTATAACACCTTATTGGGTCTTTGAAATACCTATAACACCAAAACAAAGCCAAAAATGATGAAAATTTATTTGATTGCATGCACTTCTTTGATTCCCCTACATCAAAAGTCTTTTTATATGTGAATTTGTCAAGTTAAAATACAAAATATTTATTTAATTCTCACATTCATTATCATATTTTATTCCTTGTGATTTGTCTCAAAAGTTTCATGACTCAATCATTTTATTTTTAATGTTTAGGTTTGAATTATTTAATATAGATCCTCCATGTGTCAACCATCCATGATGATATGACTAGAACAAAGTTCTTCAAAAATATGACTAAGTGTTTAGAAGGACATTGACTTCATGGTTGTGCCATATGGCATGATCATATAGGTCAGATCATTAGGGTAATATTTAATAAATTATAAGTCTTAAGGAACTCATATCCTTGAGGTCATGCCATTTGGAATGATGTAGCAACTCATGACCCTTGTAAAACCAAAGGTAATAGAGATCTTAAATTCCCACCAACCATTCGATCTCTTAAATATATGGTTGGTAGGAGATGGTAGTTTTCAAGGGTAACAAATGCAACATCAAAATTTTGAATAATTGAGATGTCTCTATAGACATCCAATTCCTAACACCATTGTGTTGAAATTGTCCATCTTACTTGAAATTCACTCAAATGAATAATTCAAGCCAAAATCACTTAAAGATGCTAAAAGGTTCAATATTTTCAGATACAAATGTTGATTTAGGAAAATGTATCCCTAAATGAGGCAATGCATTTTATGTGATTATTAAATTTTCTCAAATAATTTCGAGTAAAAGTGATAAAAACATAATTTGATGCTCTTAACCATTGAATTCTTCTAATTTGCAGGAACACAACATGTGCATTTGTTATTTCATGTCGATAATGTCCTAAATGGGATATTGGTTTATACACAACTAATATCTTATTCTAATTATACTCCATTAAAATTCCAACTTAGTAATATGACATTTTGACTAGTTTGATTAATAGTGTGCAACCAATTTCCAAAGAATTGCATAAAATTTGATTAACCTCACTTAGGAAAATTAATCCAAATTAAGAACTTAAATGGAAAATCCATGGAAGTTATTAAATATTTCTTAATTGGAAAATAATTTCTAATATATGCATTATTAGGTGACATCATCTATGGGGTGGCATCTATAATCTATAAATGCAACAAATATAAAGTTTAAGGCCTCCCATGCCTCTTTAATGCCCCTTCCTTCCAAAAATTTATGAGGGTATTTATGGATATTACTTCCAAAATTGAATTAATTTAGTGCCACACATCTTGATCTCAAGATGGATGGTTATGGTTGATTTTGATCAAATTTAAAAATCTATAAATAGGAGGGCCAAGACCACTATTTTTAAGATTTATTTGTGTAAACTTAATTTCTAGAATGATCTCCAAAACCTTTTTTTGTGTTGTGTTATTATGTTTAATTTGTAATAGGATAGCTTCAACATAGGCATAGATTGATCAATATCATTAGCCTTGTTTCATTAGTGCACTTGAGATGATGGAGGAATAAAGTATTCATCATTGATAAAGACTTGAGCACCAAATCCAGGGGTAAATCACATTTTGAGCTACATTTGGAGAATGGGATGCTCTTTGGAAGGTTTGATGAATATGATTTCTTTTAATAGTTCTTAATTGTCATTTGCAAACCCCATCAAAGGAGTTGGGTTAGTTAGTTCTATTTTTATGCATTGTCTTGAGTTTTCTTGATTAATGCTTGATCTAACTCACTTTGGATTCCATCTCTAAATCTTGGCACACCTGATGGGACACACATCCCATTCAAGAAAGAAGACCAATTTAACATTATTAGATTGTCTAAAAGTGTTTTAAAATATCTAAAAATCAAATTTTATCATTAATTTTCCCATGTTTTTAAGATTTTATTGAAACACAATTTACACAGTGACCGATATTGGTTCTCTATAACTAGCATCAGTCCTATCTAAGTGGCATCAATTCTAGTGTAGGCTGGAACATGACAAAAAAATGGACTTTTGATCTTTCTTGAAATATGTAAGTTATTATTTTGAATTTTTAAGTCTCTATATAAACATTTTATTTTAGGATCTAGACATTTTTTCTAGAGATTTTATAATAATTTGGGCTAAAAAAAGTTTTTTGACAATTTGTTTTTCCTAAGTGTTCATAAGTAACTAGCATTAGTTTTGTTTTGACTGGCGTCAATTCTATTATAACAATCATCAGTCTTGTTTTAATCAACATTGGTCATTATTGAATGACATCAGTCTCTAGTGATAAAAATAGAGAACCCAAAAGCAAGTTTTTAAATATTTCTTATTTCATTGATAATTGTGCTTCAAAGTAGAAGGAAACCCTCTAAAAATTGTAGGTCACAAGCATGAAAAAGTGAAAAGTTTGAAATTGCTTGAGACTTGAACTTCTCATTTGGTGCTTAAAAATGAATTTAGATGGTTTACACTTAGTTTTTTTTGTGAAAGTTTTTCAAGTTTGTAACAAAGGCCAAGGGTCCAAAATATTCACAAACATCTCAATTTGGTGCATAAAATAAACATTCATTTAAAATTACAAATTCTTTGGAATGTTTTATTTTATGCTAGATCATTTTATACTTATTTGTTTTTTACAAATGAAGGATGCATGTATTCTCTCCCCCATCCCCTTTAGGGAGGTCAAGTGACCAAAAGTGATTTTTATTTGCAAATTGTGCCTTTTATAAGGAGTGAAAATAATGTTGTTAAGTTTTTCCCCAAAACTCATATGGTTCGGGTGATATAAACACAACATCTAAAGTATTTTAACTTGGTCATTTGTTTTTATGAACTTGGATTGTGAGAAGGAGTTCATAGCCTCCTCATGAGTTATTTAGGGAAGTTTTGACCCAAGAATTCATCTCCAAACATTATTTCAACCCTGCTCTATGGTGGGGTATATAAATTAGGGCACGTATAATATGATTTCTAGGGGGTTGAGTGGATAACCTCTATAATAATAAAAAATACTTGAGTTAGGTCTGGTTAACCAGGGGATTCCACTAAGAAGTACATGTATGGAATCATTATACAAAGGATTATACCCTTTCATATCAAGTTAACTAGGATGAACTCAATTTATGTGAGGCATCTCTAGTGTTAATCACACTTGGGACCATATAGATGATCAAAAATTTATTTTTAGAACAACCCCAATTATCGTGGAATTATTGTTGATGTAGGGTGAGTAGTCCAAAGTTCCATGTCACCATAAAATCTCTTGGGATAAGGGGTTTTAAAAAACCTACTACTTCATGCACTTTTATTTTTGGAATAACATTTAAAATCCTCCCAAGAGCATGTATATAGATAAAATTCAATGATATGAAGTAACTTGATTAGTTTATGGATTTGGAAATTATCCCTAGTTGCATTTATTCTTTTCATTTACTTTCTTGGTATTGATTTGAGTCTAAAGCTTTTTTTTAAACTAGAACATGTCAACCAAACACATTTTTGGTCCACCATTTTATTTGAACAAGGATGTGTTATGTTGACCAAATCAAAATCATATTTTTGCCTTGTTCAAATACTCATTTGAAACATTTTTTTTGTATTTTTATAAATATCATTGTTATGATGTTATTTGATTCTAAACCATTTTGCAAAAATATTTAAGTCATTCACTTTTTTATTCAATTTCAAAATTTCACCTTTCTTGTGTTAATTGGTTTACCATTTTCACTTTGAGTTAACTTGGGTAAAATTTCCCATTTGGTTTGAAGGCCATTTTATAGACTCATAATCATTTGATCATTGTAAACTTAGGTTATCCTGTGTATTGATCACATTTTATGTTCTAGAACCAATTTTATACTTCCTATTACTATGTTTCAACATTGTGTTTCCTATTTGGTTTTAGTTTCATTCTTAGGAATTATTATGTGTTTTTTCATATTTAGTTTCTTAGTTCACATTTTTACTTTACTCATAAAAAATAATCTCTTCTAATTTTATATTAGTAACTCATCGAAGTTATCCCTAGCATTTTATGATATTGATGAGTCTTTAAACCTACATTTGGTGTGTTAGTTTACACTATAGATTTCAAATTTACCATGTCCTTTCCCAATTTAATGATTTTAACCCACCATATTTTATTAATTTCATGAACCATTTCTTATAATTGTGTGGTACTACTCCACCTTTATTATAGTCTCTTTTTACCTTGTCACTTGTCTGGAGAAAATCAAAACACACCGTGTTAATATTTGCAAAACATTTTCCAAATATTTCAAAAAATAGAGAACAAACTTATAGATATGATGCAAAGGTATACTCATAATGGGGTATCTTACAACCATATATATGTGTAGGATCACTTTTATGATGGATAAGACAATTTTTTGGTATTTGAAGACATTCCCACGACTGTGGGATCTAAGGAAGACTATTTTCAACATCAACCCCTAGAGTAAAAAGATGAAACACTCCTTAGGTTGATTGAATCACAAGATATATTACCATCAAAATTTCCTATGAAACAATTTCATACCTTAGTTAGGGCAGAAGAACAATAGCAAGAAAAATCCCTCATGCATATTGCAAAAATAAACATTGTGTCTTCTAGAAAATGAAAGGAAGTTCTTGTATATTCAACACATAACAATCAATATATTGTCACAAAGATGAAGAAGATAAGTCAATGATATGTATATAAAATTATCATGGATGTGATGGACTCTTTAGTTTCCACTTCAATACACAATGATGTTTCCAAGGAACAAGGGAATGTAGTTGAGAAAATACAACACACTTTAGTTGAGAACACACCTATGATGGATCAATATGTATCAATTGAACAACCTAAGTCTCAAGAGGTTATTCAACATGCTTTCTAGACATAGAGAATAAATTTTTTAATCATCAAAAACCTCTTGTTCCTTCACTTAATCAAGGAATAAAACACTCAATGTATATTGAAGATATTCTTAAAAATAATTTGGTAAGTTATTTTCAACCAATGCATAATTTGGTGAATATACCATGGACTCCCCAAAATCAGTAAAACACTTACAATTCAAGGTGGCTAACTTTAGGGCATGTTTATCAACCCAAGAATCAATGGATCACTTACTCAACTCAAACAGTGAATCAAAATAAATTTGTAGATTGTAGGGTGTATATCCTTTAAAAATCCACATAAAATGGGCACATACCACCCCAAAAGAATTATATTCCACCTACCAATGCACCAAATATGCAAGAGTGAAATTTGATGAAAGAAATTATGTCACAATTAGAGACAAGGAATACAATCAAGAAGTGAAAATTTGACAGGATATATCCATATCGATTTGATATGAGTATTATCCAACTCCCATTTATACCTAATTTTGAGGCACCCAAATTTGATAAGTAAAAAGGAAAAGGTGACCCTCATGAACACATTTAGGGATTTTTTATATTATGCCAAGAGGTAACTTACAACAACATTTATTTGCTTCACTTGTTTTCATGAATTTTAGCAGGACAAGCTTTAGACTAGTTTCTTAAGTTACCCAAGGGATCAGTGTCATATTGTAATGACATATCTAATAAAATTTTCAACCACTTATCAAACAACATTAAACATGATTTGATTGTAGTTAAATTTCACAAAGCCAAATAGAGAGATGAAGAAAGCTTTGTAGTATATATATAGTGGTGGAGAGCATTACCTGGATGCTTTCAACATAATTTTCTAGATAAATAATTGGAGGACATCTTTGCATAGAAATTACACCCTGAGATGGCTCACAATCTATGGCTTGATTTTTCAAACACATTTGAATAAATTATAGACAAGGGTGTGCACATTAAAAAGGTGTTTATTACCAAAGGCCTTGTCAAGATTTACTCATAGGGGCAAACATAAAATATATCCCAATCTCCTAGTTAAATATTTGAAATAGAAAAACCTATGGGGTTAAATAAAAACAAAAACAAGGTAAGAAATGGAGTAACTAAAGAAAGACATGGTAAAATTAATGCAAAATCCACTAGCTCCAAATGTGTAATTAGTTCCACCTAATCCACCAAATTTTTTGAAAAGAGTCCCTTCATGAAGGATATTCAATAACAAATTCAGAGTCTTTAACAATCTAAAGGAGATTTTTGAGGTAGTATTCTAAAATATCATAGAAGTTAATTTCATTATGTAGCTGATACCAATGCCATTTCTTGAAGATTATCCCAAACCTGATTGGTATCAGGCAAATAAAATTTACAACTTCTATCAAGTTGTTAGTCATGGTATTTATAAATGAATTCAATTATGACATCTTGTTGAATATTTGATTAAAATTAGTGATGTTGATATCAAAATTTCTCCACATGACACTAATATGGACATCTACAATGATCTATTTCCTAGACATAATCAACAATTGCCAAGGAATAATTAAAACTAAGGATAGAATCAATGATAAAATTAGAATCAATGTCGGAATCCTAATCAACATGATCATAATAAATATCATAATACCCATGATAATAACCTAGGTTATAACAACATGCCTTACGATTATAACAATATTGTGGGATGCAGTTTTGTAAAACACATTACCACTCTCACTGTTAAATCCTATGAGCCATCCCATGCTTCTCAAAGTAATAGACCCATTATTATAGGGTTAACACCCTCTCTCTCTAGTAATGTTGTGTTGAGTTCAAGAAATTATATTTCACCTCATTTTACATAGGTTACTATTTATAGACCTCATCCTTCTTCTAATTATAATGTCTCCTCATTGACTCAAAATTACTCCAATGCAAGTAGATGCCCATGAGTCACCCTCTAAGGCCCTTTACCCTCATTTTATAATTATAGTTGATCCTTTCCACCTCTAAATTTCATAATCATAAATATATTCTCATGATTTCCCCTTCAAGTCCCTCTGTCCTCTTCTACCATAAGACTCAATGTGAACATTGTGCCTTTAGATCCACAGATGAATACTATATTAGATAAGGATGAATTGTGTCATCCTACTATTTAAAAGCTATATTCTATCTTTTATGTACATTTAAAGTATATAGAACTATTTTCAACAACATTATTCAACAATCCACTATTCCCCAAGACATTAACATTGAATAGTTAAAAACACTTGTAGGTTATTTGTATTTTTTTTGATAAGTTACATTTGACTAAAAAGATATCTCCTCTATTATTCCTATCCATAATAACCCCTTGTCTATTGATTTAATCATTGAAAAACATAAAATCAAGTGGTTTCTTATACAAAATGGTTTAGGGATAAACATAGTGTCCCTCACATTGGTATAGAGATTAGAAATTCAAATAGATATTATCATCATAAAGCCTTATGACAATGATAAGAGGGAATTTTTTGGTATAATTTGTTTGTCAATCATTGCTAGGTTTGTGTCCCATCACACTTTGTTACATATTATGGATATTTAGTTTCCTTATAACATACTCCTTGATTGTTATTAGATCCATGAAGTGTATTCAGTCCCCTCCACCTTGCATCAATGCCTTGAGTTTCCCCATGATGGGACCAAGGTCACCATTCCTATTGATCTACAACCATATTAAAATTGTAAACACCTTGAGGCTAAATTTCATAATTATAAATATTGTCCTAGTTATGAATTAATTATGAAGAATAATAATTAAATAGTTTCACATCCACCTAAATCCAATTATATCAACCCTAGTGACCTTGATTCCACTTTGGTTTATCCATTTCTCATAACTATTGCAAAATAGGATATTATTTAAGACATGGGCATTTCCTCATACCATCTTAAGGATGCCTTCCATATTGGTAAGTTTACTAAGTCTCTCAAATAATTTGGTAAACCCAAACCTTCCAAAAGCCTTAATAGACCCAACATGATTTGATAACAAAAGAAAAAAACATAAAAACCACAAATGGTATTTTATACCTATTATTTCACCAAAATAGGATTGATAGGCATTCACTAAAGGAGATTGTTTATATTATTATGGCATTGATGATTATTTTCAAAATATAAAATATCTTATCCATAATCAGATGATGGATAATTTTGATTATATAGGAAAATGCCTTAGCCCATGAGTACAAGGAATCCTGAAACCTTTATCAGCTGGTAAACCTAGTTTGAATCAAGGTCTCAGACTTATACCACCTTAGGGTCACCTCATAACTTTTAATAGTGATTATTATGAATCGACTAGTGATGAAACTCCTATAAATTACATATCATCCCATTATATCCTTTTATATGAGCTTGTTGACATAAAATTATTTGATTCAAACTTTATTATGACCATAATACCCCATTGTTCCTTATGCCTTTGCCATCTTGAACTTATTGATTGGGACCAAAAAAATTTGGTCATATGCCTTGATGAACTATATAATGAATAATCAACTATGGAGTATATGGGACTTAGAGATTAATTACCCGTTAGAAATCATAAGCAAATATTTTGTTTTTCTTTGGATTATTCTACCTACTTTGGAGAGTAGGAAAACTATCTTGTTCATGAAAAGGATAAAACATCAATATATTTAGTTGAAAACCTCTTCTAGTCACTCATTGGTCAAGGAAATAATAATTAAAGGATAATCCATTAAGTGAAAATATGTTTTAGGTTCTCTTAGATAGGAAAGTTTTCTCATCCCCAAAGAAGGCACAAGTTCCATTAAAACCTAACTCCATAGATAGCACTAGCATCACGTTAGAATAATAACAAGTATTTGAGTGCCTTGTTATTGACTTTCCTAAGATATTTTATAGTTGGCCATTACCTAAATTAGTGTATTAATATTCATCAAATTATCCAAAAATTTTGGAGGAATAAAAATAAATTATACTAGAGAAGATCATGATCATACATTACCTACTATTCTAGAAGATGGTTCTACACTCCTAAAAAAAATATTGAAGTGAACCTGTGAACATACAATGATCCCAACATTATTTACCATAGATCTTCTCTCATTGAGGAGTGATATCACATTATATCCATTTTTAAGGATTTTATTGATATTTTTGCATGGGCATACTCTAACATGCCAATTTTAGACCCTGACTTGGTTGTGCATTGACTTGTTGTTCATATAGATGCCAAGCCAATCAAATAAAAATAGAGGAAGATGCATCCATGCACCACTCTTTTTGTAAAGGTTTAACTTGATAAATTATTAAAATTAGGCTTCATTAGACCACTAGATTATTTCAAATGGATATCACACATAGTTCTAATCAATAAAAATCCGTAGGGTATATATCTTTATACTAATTTCAAAGATATCAACAAAGCCTAACCCAAAGATGATTTTCCTCTACCCAACATTGACATGATTTTCAATTCTACTTCTAGGTATTAGATGTTGTCCCTTATCGATGGATTTTCTAGATATAATCAGAACACGATAGATCAATAAGACCAACATAAGACTAGGTTCACTACCCCATAGGGAACACTATATTAAGTCATGCCATTTCGCTTGAATAATGTTGGATCCACTTATAAGCATGTTATGACTGTCATATTTCATGACATGATGCATGATATTGTTGAATATTATGTTGATGACATCCTATTAAAATCAAGAATATGTGTCCAACATCTTGATGTTCTATGGAGAATCTTTGAGAAACTTGATGAGTATAAGGTATATTTGAATCCCAATTAGTGTGTTTTTGTCATCACTTTAGGAAAATTTATAGGGTTTATTATATTTCAAAGAGAGATAAAATTTAACACTATTAATTTCAAGTCCATTGTTGAAGTTCCTTGACTTTAAAATCTCAAACAGATCTACAACCTACAAGGAAAGATCTAGTCTATTCATAGGTTCATTTCAAAATTGGTAGATAAGTGCCACCCATCTACACCTCTTGAAGAAAAGGGTCACATTTCAATGGGATTAATAATGTTAATTATAATTTGTAAAACTCATAACATATTTGGCCAACCCACTAGTTTTGAGACTACCAACACCTAGACAACCATTGTTTCTTTACATTTCAGTGACTAAGCATGCACTAGGGGAACTTTTGGTAAAACATGATGAACAAGGCAAAGAACAAGTAATTTATTATTTAGGATAAACATTGATGGCTTATGAACATAATTATATGCCTATTGATAAGGTGTGTTTAATTATGGTTTTTGCATCCCAAAAATTGTGACACTATATGCCAAACAACAAAATAATTATTATTGCTAAAGTGGATCCTCTCAAATTTTTATTATCTAAAGCTTCACTCAGAGGTAGTATGTCTAAGTGGGTTATGCTCTTGAGTGATTTTAATGTTGGGAATAAAAATTATAAAGCTATTAAGGGGTAGGTTATTACCGATCAACTTGTAAAATCCCCTATTATAGACACTCAACCACTCAAATTTGACTTTCTAGATGATTCTATCATGATAGTAAAGGAAGTACAACATGGAATTGAATAATGAAAACTATAATTTTATGGTTCCTTTAATTTTTGTGGATATAGATCTATAAATTTGTTGATTACACTAGAAGGGGATTTTATTTCTAAAGTGTTTTGCATCAATTTTCATTGTAACAAAAATATGGCCTAATATGAAGCAATTATTATAGGACTTCATCTTATAGTGTAGTGGGATATCCATCACTTAATAGTCTATGGTGATTCCCAATTGATTATCAATCAAACCATAGATAAATATCAAATTAGAGATGATAATATTTTACCCTAAAATCAAATTATGGATAATCTTGAATCTCATTTTAAATATTTATAGTATGAATAAGTACCAAGGGCCAGCAATAGATTTGTTAATGCAATGGAAATAATTGGGGTCCATGATACAAATTGAAAGTAGTGTTAAAGAGTATCAGTTTCATATTAAAAATATTATATAGTCAGCTCATATCTTAACAAATTTAAATAAGGTATGTTCCATTTTTTTATCCCAATCCTCCACCTGAATTGCCTTAGTTACAAGACTTTTATATTTATTTCTATGATCACATTTTTCCACCTGACCTTTCCAATAATTGACAAAAACTTTTCCTTCACCACATAGCCTATTATACCCTCCTTAGAACCATGCTTTATTACAAAGGCTATGATGGAACACTAATTAATTATTTATCTTTAGAATAATCCAAGTTATAGCTTAAGGAGATTCATGAAAGAATGTGTGGGGCCCATGCCAATGGTGTAGTCTTAGCTAAATATTGGGAGACAAAAAAAGGATAAGTAAAGTTTTATAGGATATTCTTTAAATATTCATGCATTATGTATGAAATTATTGGCTATATATATTTTTCCCTGTCTTTCATGAGTTTAAAGGGATAGAAGATGAACAATCTCTTCTCTTTGGCACCAATATACAAGAAGAATATGAATATTTAGGAACTATAGTAACTATAAATATGTATGTTTGCATGAGGAAAATGATGAACCTCTTTTGAGATCGATATAGAATTTCTAGTTATGGTTACCTATCATATCTATTGTGTTCTTTTTTATTTGAATTATCATGTTTAGTTTTTAGTTTAATATTATCTAAAGTTTTATAAATTTTCTCCAAACCTTAAGAAAGCTTTGGATTAATCTTAGTTCCTATCTATCACATGATAACTCATCTATGTCATGTCTCTATTAATTATTAATTATTTATACCATCTTACATAGTATAACACAACTTAGCTATCCTCATCCTTAGCATGTTCTATTGCATCAAGATCATCTTCTAACAATGGTTTGGTGAGCATGGAAACACTCTTTCTAAAGGAAACTATGCTAAGATGGCTACCAAAATTGCAAGATATTAAAACATGGTTAGACCAAAAAGTATGTCACTTCATAGAAGAAGAATCTAAAAGGACTAGTCTTACCATAACTAAAATCATTTAGGATCATATCTACAAATAAATATATGAAATTTTATAGTGCAATTTGCCTAAACTATTGACTAATTCATTGACAAGACTAAAATACTACTACTTCAATCCTATAATAAAAGAGACTATTACCTAGACCAAAGAGAAGATAAACCAGTTGTTGAAATTAGAAATTGATTGGATAAGAGTGACAGAATATTAGGTCACCATTACCATACATGAATACATCACTTAATTTGAGGTTTAGGGGTATATAACATTTGAATCTACATAAGATCATTTTGTTTAAGTAATCAGAGGAAAAGTTTTGCAATGACTAAGTCTCCTATTAAAGATGTTGGCTATGCATAAGGCCATGATGCCTCTAGCCAATATAGAGTAGTTACTTTGGGTGTATTTCAATGTGTACACATGATGTTGAATGATAGATAGATGAGTATGTAGAGCTTGAACCTAAATCTAGAATGAAGATACGAGGAAAGAATATTCATAAGAAAACTTTGGATTTAGAATGGGAATTATGACAAAAAATTAGATGGAATAAATAGAAGAATACCAAATTAGCTACCAGTAGAAGTAAGAGTAATAGTAGAGTACATGATAAATGAGTGTGGATATTTGATGAGTGAAAGATGAAAAAATAGGATGATGATAGATGCTGATAGATAGAACTAGAAGATGAAGAATGAGATGAAGATGAGATGTATGAAGAGGAAGATGAGAGTAGTTTAAGAGTAGAATAGATAGAAGATAGAAGTAGTGCCCAACTACAAGAAATGGTATTTTTAGAAGAAGAATAATTTCATAAATAAATAGAGATTAATGAAAATTTAATCACATGTTCAATAAAATCAAAGGAAGAAGTCACTAAAAATAATTATTCATGAGAAGTGTATGTATCCTCACATCCCAATCTTTTATATTCTAGTATAAATTTTTATCTAGGTCAGTAGGAGGATAAAAAATTGGGAAAGACCATTTTTAGATAACATGAATTGTTGGGGTAAGAAAATTCACAAAAAATCTAGTAGAAATGCTTTGAAGGCCATAGGATTATTTGAAGTTGAACAATAATAATAAAAACAAGTAGATAAGGAAAGTGAACATGATAATTAGTATGTAGAATAGTGTGTAGGCAAGATCACTTAAAACATAAATGCATGTAATATTAGCTACTTAGAAGATTCCATTCATACTATTCAATATGTTAAATTAATCAGGATTATTCTTAAACTTAGCCATCTATGATGGGTCCATGGACCTTGAATAGTACCTACTAAATTGAAAAATGAAATGGTAAGTTAAGGGCATCAATGATGAAAATTTACAAAAGTATGAATTAGTAGGGGCTCTAGCTGGGAGAGCACTAGAGTTCATAGACAAAAGATATCTTTAGAAATCAAGTTTAAAATATGTTTTAGATTAGATCATTACATAATTTAATATTAAAAAATGCACTAGCCAGAAAACATAGGACGTAAAGGAGATAAGACAAAAGTATGGAGAGTTGGTCTATGACTATGATCATAGATTTTATGATGTAATGAATAAGGTAGAATTAAATTTAATCAATAAAGAAAAAGTAGCATGGTTTTTTGAAGGATTATGAAATAGAATTTAATTTTCTAATATGAAAAATTAATATGAGATAGAAGCAAATGCCAGAACTACTACACTATGCATAATATATATTAAGGTTTATGGAGAAGCTCTTATTGCTAATTATAAAATTAAAAACACACTATAGGCTTTCATGAAAATAATGGATCAATACCATGATGTTGATAAGCTTAAATTGAATCTATGATGCATAGAGTGCATAAAATAAATACAACGCCAAAATGATTATCCTAAAGTGAAGATAGAATTATGTGAACTCTATCGAGTAGTAGGGTATACCATGATACAATGCCATCTTCTACAACAATATATCAAAAATTCATAGAATCTATATTGTAATTTATGCAAGTTGACTAACCATGATGAGAAGAACTATAAAACGTTGCAAGAGCTTAAAGAGGGCATCTCAAAAAAAGTATTTTCCATCATAACATATAAAATCTCTTTGATGAAGCATGCAAGCCCAGACCCAAAATTTGAAATGAGTTGTGTGACCCAAATAGGTCCATAATGGATTCTAAGTTCACCACATTATCAGCCTCATGATCTAGTTGGATGGACTCCATTACTAAGTTAGATACCTCCATCCCTTCAGTATTAGTATATAGCACCTTAGAGCTCGCCCATAATGCATCAATAATAAACAAATTGGACCCTTCCAGATATGCAACAATAATTCAAGATGGAAGATAATAATCAATAATACCAGTATTAGAACTCTACATAGCAATAAGGAGGATATTGATAGGGATATTAGTCTAATAGAGGAGGAGGTTGAGGTGGTTACAAAATAGGATACCAAGGTAGTAGAGGAAATAACTATCAAAGGCCTCTTTTGTAATGCCATCTATGTGGGGAATATAATCATTTATGATGAATCCATAAACAAAGTCATATTGTGCATACTTTAGAATCTATGATCAGCATGACACAAAAGATAATATTATTATAGAGAAGTAAAGAAAGGATAAAGTTGTCCAAAATGTAAATATGGTAAGTATAGATATTACAAGAAATTCATTTTTGAACACTGTGACATGACAATAGCATGCAAAAAAAGGTTTCCTCCACTGGAGATGCCCTAAGATTAGGTCATCAAAAATTTTAAATAGGATAAATATCCATATCCAGCTATAAAAAAACATCTCTTGCATAAATTTATGTAGTTATTGAAGAACATTCAACATGAAGAAACTACTGATGATGATGCTGCATCAATTGACACTCAAATTTATGGATAAATTATGTGCATTATATGACAAGATGGAGTTATCACTATACTCATATATCTCCTAAAAAAAATTTAGTACTTAGTGTAATTAATATATATCATAGAACATCATGAATATACTATATAATATTTTAGAATGTCCATAGCATGTTCAATAAAAGATAGAAAAACTATTCTTGTATGTCAAGATGAAGAAACCCTAAGATATTGATACATGGATTGATATTGAGGTTGCTATTTATGAGATGTTGAATGCTATCTTTGATTTTGGTAGCAAGTTAATATGATTCCTAGATCTATATGGGAAGTCATTAGATGACCAACTTTCAGCCATATCCTAGTAACCTTGAGTTTAATTGATTATGGAGAAGTTGAGCCTATTGGTAGATTGGAAGATATTGAGATCAAATTTTTAGAGTTGTCTCTGTGAGGTGACTTTGAGGTCATAGACATGAAAATTGTATCAATGCACTACCCTACACTGATAGTAAAATAATGGGTGTATGATGGACAAATTACTATCAATATAGTTTAAAACCAACTTGAGGCACATCAAGGTGATAAATTCATCATTCCTCTTAATAGATTACACAAGCTTTACATAATTCCAACTAAACCAGACTCCCTCTTTGTTCTATAATAAACTAGTTGGATGAAATTTAATACTAAGGAGAATCCAAAAGCTCCATGCACAACTGAATGTAACTTCTTGTACTAGTATGCCAAACCATAGGTACAATCACTACTCACTCATCAACTCAAGACATTATAATAGTGGAGGCCCAAGATAGTAGTTACATAGCCAGTGGTAGATTAGTTTGTCATTGAAAAATGTGCCTCTATGTTTACAAAATCTCTTAGTCAGAAGGTGATTTTATATATTAATCCAATGATCACATGAAATAATACATATATCCAATAAGGAAAATCACTTTACCATGGGAAATAGATTCATCTATCAATAGTGACTTATATTTCCACCTCCTTAACTGGGCTTAAGGTGATCATGAACTCTAATCAATGTGAATGGTCTTTGTGCATAATTGATAAATGCCTATGTATTATGCAACATAAGACATCAATTATTTTATTATGTGCTTACAAGTCCATATTTTTACTATTATAAAGTGAGTAAACACATCAAATTATGATCTAAATTGAGTTACTACAACATGGTGGGCAACTCATCATAATGACCAGCTTGAATGGGATGATGCCTACAAGCTCATGGTCAACAAATTCCAATTATCATAGTTCATCTACACTAATTGGACATTATTTCAATAAGATGAGAGACCTAAAACTCATGTACATAAGTGCATTAAAGTGTGGAATGAGGAATGTGTGACACCAAAATATTGAGTTCACATCTTCCATTATACACTTTCTCTACTAATAGTAACATGGTACATGTACCAAGAATGCGGAAGGGGGACCAAGCATTAGGCACAAGTACAGAGTGATTTTATACAAACCTTTATGTTTGAAGATGAAAATTTATTGGTCCATAATGCACTACATAAAATCAAGTATTTTTTATGCATGGGTGTGCATAAGACTTGAGCACTACAACAAAATCTATTACAGAGAAAAAAGTATCCTCTAATCTTAGTGAGGCATTAAAAAATTACAAATTTTCTAAGAATGAAGAAAAGGCTTTGGAATAGCCATGTTACCACATAAAATATGAGGCATAGGATAGTGAATATTCAAACTTTGATGGTGACCTAGATTTGAATGATTTATTTGAGCTTGAGTGACCTGTAGAATCACTTAAGGACACCAACAGAAAAATGACTAAGGAAGATAAGCTGCACAACATCCAAATTCCTGAATAAGAAGGGAAAAGGAATATATAATAATCTGTAGATGATTAAAAATATAATATTTATTATCATCTTATCGATAAGCATGTTTCTAATATTAGAATTGAGGAGGTTCCAAAACTAGCAAGCATAGGTGATTATTAGATGGAAACTAAAATTTTGGACGCTCTAAAACTTCTAATTGATTACCAAGACATCTTTCTCACCAAATTATCAAAATTTAAATAATTTAACCCATCTCTTAGTGAGATTCAAATTGAACTAAACTAATGTGCATGATTGATCAATAAGTGACCATAGAATCTCAATCTGAATATGAAGCGAAATGTAAAGGCAAAATTGGATAGAATGTAGGATGTAGGGATAATCTATCTAGTAGAAAAAGTCTATTGGGTAAGTCCCATAGTAGTTTAACCCAATACAATAGGATAAATTTGAGTATGTGGGGACTACCACATTTTGAATGATTCCTACAGAAATGATCTATTTCCAATACCATTCATAGACAAATTTTTGGAGTCTATCACAAGACACAAAGTATATTGTTTCATAGATGGTTTTAGTGTATATCATCAGATCTCGATCACAAAAGAATATCAAGCAAAAAAAATTATAATAAAGTGAGGTTATTTTACATATAATTTCATGCCTTTTGGCATTAATAATTCACTTTTGGTGTTCTCTCATGCAGTGGTTAAAGCATTCAAGGATTTCATTCATGATTTCCTAGAAGTTTACCTTGATGATTAGGTAGTCTTTTCCCTATTCAAAGAGCATTTGTCTAAGATACATTTAATGTTAGAAGGATGTTGAGCTCTATGCATGTATTTTAATCTAAATAAATGTTTATTTTTTACACCATTTGGAGTATTTCTTGGACATGTAGTATGCATTGAAGGTATTCTAGTAGATTAGGCAGAAATTGTGGTAATACTAAGTATCCCTCAACCTATTAGTTCCACTAAAGTGCACTCTTTGCTTAGACATATAGGCTAATATTGCAAATTTATCAAAATATATGTAGCTATTTCATCTCCAATATACACTTTACTACACAAAAAATGCAAAATTTATTTGTATCTCAGAATCTCATGCAAATTTCATTGAGTTGAAATAATGATTGGTTACTACACCCATACTAGTTTTTACAAATTAGAACAAGCCTTTTCTGTGTACATGTAGATGCTTTAGGCATTATAGTTGGTAATATACTTACACAACCTAGAGATGGTGCACTTGACCATCCTATCCACTTTGTTATCCATAAACTAACATAGATAAAAACTATATAAACATTGAGTGAAAAGCACTAGCCATCATGTTTGCACTTCAAAAATTCTAGCATTATCTGCTTTCAACACTATTTGAAGTCTTTATTGATCATCAAAGCCTATGATGTTTAGTCAACAAATTAATGTTATGAGGACATATATATTGATGGTTGATGTTGTTTCACGAGTTTAAATTTTGCATAAATATTAATCCATGAAGGGAAAATGCAAGACTAGACCACCTTAGCCATATCGTAAATGGGGAAGAGCCAAAATAATGACAAGAAGACTCTCATTATGCCCATATTTTCCATGTCTCTATGATTCTTGAAAAATTTGAATCCATCACCAACTTCCTTGAGCAAGGAATATTCCTTACACACTTTCAAAAGCAGGATTAAAAAACAATTTATAACTAGAGCACTACCATATACCATCATTAATGGATATCTATATCACTTAAGAAAGGATGAAATCATATAAAGGGTTGTCCTTGAATATGAAAAATCTCAATTATTAGATGAATCTCATCAAGGAGTCATAGGAGAACATTTTTTAGGAGAATCTACAACTAGAAAATTTCTACAAAGTAGACTATGGTGGCCAAATTTATTTCAAGATGTAGATAGATTTGTGCAACACTGTGATGTCTTCCAACACATGGGTAAAATTCTATAGAAAGATGAGATTCCATTAGAACCCCTATTAGTGGAGAAACCTTTCTAAAAATGGGGTATTGATTTTTTTGGACCAATAAATCCACCAAGTGTAGTAAATCTAGATACATCATTAATTTGAAAAATTATTTTACTAAGTGGGTTGAAGCTACTACCACACCTAGCTACAGTGTGAAGGACATAAAAAAGTTCATATATGAAAATATCATCACAAATTTTATATACCCTATAAATTTAGTTAGTGATAAAGGAATGCACTTTTTAAATAACATAATCAAGGCCTTAACTGAAGGGTTTATGATCTCCCATCATAAAAGCACTGCCTATCCACCATAGGCTAATGGCCAAGCTGAAGCCTTTACTAAGGTACTAGGGAAAATAATTAAAAAAATTGATGGCAAGTGAGATGACTAGGAATATCACAATCTTATGGTATTATGGGAATATTTTACACATTACGAAAGAGTTATAGGATTTGCACCACTCTAATTGGTGTATGGTCTAGAAACAATCATGTTAATGGAATATCTAGTACCTAAAATATGCATTTCCATGGTCATGCAACTCAAAGATTGGGACTCTCTTATCAATCATCTCCTGAAACTAAATCAGATGGATGAATTTAAACATAGATTAACATGGACATAGGAAGTGCACAAGTAAAGACAAAAAGCATGGAATGATAAGAACTTACACCAAAAATAATTTCATAAAGATTAGCTTGTTTTATTGTATGAAATTAAGTTCAAAGCATTCTTAGGAAAACTATAAATAAGATATAAAGGGCCCTAAATTATACATGACCTAAAACAAAAAGAAAACATATTTTTAAGGGATCTTCATAGAACCATGTTATCAGGGTGGGTAGATGGCTATAAGCTTAATCCCTACTACCAATAGCTTATTGATCTCATTTTATAAGTTGAGTGGGTGCTGAGTATTACCATGTAGATTAGGATTTATCTATTTTGTAATTTTTGTGTGTGTGTTTAATTTTTTGTTTTTTTTTTGTTTATAGATGATCTCAGCAATAGAATTTCAGAAGTATAAAGACCAAGCATCAATTATGCTAGACATGCATAAGAGGATCCACATGTACCATCAAAAAAATCAAAGAGGAACAACTAAAAAATATTAAGTCTAGGAAAGATACCAAAATACCCATCAAAAATATATCCATTAGATAATGGTCATCCACCATAAGTAAATGTAAGAGCCAATGGTTGATTGATGTGATCTTCAACAAATCGATGGCTAGTCAACATAAAATATTCATACCTTTTATATGGACACCAAATAGTATAAAAACATAACTCTACACATTTTATAAAGACTAACTACTTTAATGGCTAGATTAAATGAAGATTTACCACATCCACCATTGCATTCAAGATGACTAGACAACTAAGCATGGCCTAGACATAGAATCCAAGAGTGTTAAATCTATAAAATCTAAGTTCAAACACCAAGTTTACATTTCATCCATAACATATTTTTATGAGCTCCAACTATCAAGAGCCAAACTAGTTTCATTACACAAAGCATACATAGTATTGCAATTTCCTCTCATGTAACCATGGATACTATGCAACTAATATGACCCCTCTTTGAAGCATAAAATGAAGATATGGGTGTTAACATGGTTTATTGACAAACCAAGTATAGTGATCAAGAGACATTTTAGTACTTATGAGAAGCCAAATATAATATCTTCTAGCCTGATCCTATTGATGATGTGTAATCACTCACCCTTGTAGTTCCCAACTGATTCTAGAACATAGGTGTTGAGTGTCTACTATGTATGCCAAAATTTGACAACTTATTAGAGATAGTCCAAGTATTGTTTTGGAAATATAATGAGGGCATAATATATTTGGTCCCACATGAGACTATGTTAATCAACACATAAAACATGGCCTAAGCTTTGGGCATTCCTACATGTGGAAATTCCTAGTTGCCCTATAAGACCAAAACTTTACCCATCTTACTAGAATTCTAAGAATTATATGTGCATGGAAACTAAGGGTTCCCCATCAATGATATTATATATGAACCCATACACATTCTAGTCTAGTGCATCACTAGAATTTTTTGGTAGACAACCAAGTCTGCCAAGCAAATATCCAAGGGAATTGTGGACATTACTCACATGATGATCCACTAGAATGAATATTTAAACTAGTCTAAACACTTTGTATAAGATTTAATCATTAAAATTTGGAAGTGTCACACCACTCCTAGATAAAACTTTCAATATAAATTATTGATCCTCTTATTTTGGTTTATGCAGTGGAAATCACCAGAGGGAGAAATACACCTAGATATAGATTACTAGTTGATGCATTAGTTCAAGAACATAATATGGATGTAAGAATGTGGATCCATCACACATGAGGGGAAGTTCAATGATTGGTGTGAGGAGTTCTTAGAACTGATTTCCACATACCCTAGATTGTCACCTAATGTCCTATAGTACCTTGGTCAGCATGCCACTATCACTCTACTACCCAAGGGAGTCTTTAACATAATTCATGAGCTACCATGCTCAGCATTCAAACCATTCCCATCCTTCATCATAATGGATATGGTTTAAGCTAAAGTGGCCTAACAAAAATAACACATAACTAGGCATGTAGACCCCTTGTAGTCTATACCAGTAGGCATAGGCATTCATATTGCACAATAACCATAGTTAGCATCAAGCTTGTAGCAATAGAAGGGGAAGTGTAAAGCATATATTCATTAGTGTTCACTCCCTTAAAGTGAATAATATGCATCATTGCAACCTAAAAGGATGAATTAAGGGTGTAAAAAATATACCACTCTTACAACCTCATGGAGATGGGTACCAATGAGCAGGAAGTCTACCAAGTCATGGTGGTAGACATGGCTAGAGACTATTATGAGGAGGATGAGAAAGATTTTTTTCTATAAGGTGATTCACACAATACAAATATATAAGTAGGTTTTACCTGAGCTATGGGTGGAACTCCCAACTTTCCCACCTTCCATCATTATTGACATAGTCCAAGAAGAAGCAAAGTAGCTCAAACATAGAATAGACTTCTTATAGCCTTCAATTTCTCTAACATTCACACTTGATGTCATCTTTGCACTCCTACTAGAGATTCCATCATAACAACTTATACATAGGCATAGAATATGGTGGGAGGCAATATTATCCCTTACCTTAGAGGAACACACATTTGGTTGGTCAACTACTATGTAGGAAACACAACCTACTCCTAAATATTTTACACCACCACCTTGATACAAATTGGTCATAATCATCATAAAGAAGAAATAGGTTCTAATTTTAGAGGTGTGACCAAAGGATTCCACACCATCATCATAGGCATAGGAGGTCAAGGAAATATCATATGAGTAGTCAAAAGTGAAGGAATAATATGCTACTAGGGAGGAAGTTGCTCATATAGTTGAATACCAACTTAGGAAAGAATAAAAGAAGATAAAGAAAGAATAAGCATAGAAATAACATGTAATTCAAACATTTGAAGAAATTTAGGCCTTATGAAATGTTAAGGATGTAGGAGTATACATACATAAGGTCCAATAGATGGCCAGGTAGTCCTAAGAAGTAGCTGATGCAACATAGTAAGCATAGGAGGAGAAACAAAAGAAGAAAAAAGAAGAATAAAAAAAAACAAAAACAAAATGTAGTAGATTAGGCACAATAGTAGGTAGACAAAGATTCTAGGAATAAAGAGGAACATGATGAGGCCTTGTGGCAACAACAAATGTAATCACAATTATAAACCCAAGCTTAGGCCCAAAATACACAAAAAAAATATAAAATAAGAATGAAGAAGAAGAATAGAGGAAGAAAGAAGAAGAAGATGAGAGAAAGAAGATAGAGAAAGAGGAAGTAGAAGAGAAAAATAAGAAATAAAAGGAAGATAATAGTAATAAAAAGGAATAGTATAAGAAAAGATAGTAAGAAGAAAAGAAAAATCAAGAAGAGGAAGAGAGAAAAAAGAGGGAGGAAGAAGATAAGAGGAAGAAATAAGAGGAAGAGGTCAAATGAAATAGGGCTGAAGAAGTTGCACAATAAGCTAAGCTGATAGCATAGATGACAACATAGTATTAAGTTCCACCCACAACTTAGGCAAGATTATAGATCCCATATCTTCTATTAGGATGTGTTTGGATTTGGGACATTCCCTTAGTCAATTCTTGATTCACTACTTTTTTATTTCCTCTAGCCACTATGTCACTTCCTAACCCTATAGTCTCAACAAGCACATTGGATACACTCTCAATAAAGCAAGAGGTTTCACTTCATGTCACTTGGTTACCTTTGAAGAAGAAGTTGGAGGGTGCCATATATTTTCAATAATCCATCTTACAAAAGGCCACCTCCTTAAATAAAGAGTGGGATCAAACAAGGGAAGAGAATGTGAAGTTCAGGGGTCATCTTCATGAAGTGAAAAAGATGATAAAAGATACTTTCCTATACTTGGCCTCTTGAGTAATTGGGGACCAAGTGATGTCAAACTATAGAAAGATTGAGACATTGGTCTTGAAGCTTATAAAGGATTGGTGCATATCACAACTTCACCTAGTCAGCATTTTGGGTCACAATTTAAAGACTAATGCCACTAATTTGATGACTCTACTAGAGGATAATTAAGGCATGATTGACATCCCATCCCTCCAATCCCATCAACTCACTTCCAATATTTTAGACTGGAAGCAACATCTTGAAAATTCCCTTCCCAACTCAAACACAGACATCACCATAGCTACCACAACTAGTAGAACCATGCATAGCTAGAATGCCTCAAATGATGAAACTAACCTTGATCTCTTGAAATCTTTCAATTTTAGAAATAATTTACATGATAGACTCCTTAGATAGTATAAATACCTATGATTCAATGCATTTGTAAGTCTTTAGATAGAATGACACATATAAAAGTTAGAGTAGTTGAGCATAGAAATTCAACTAAAGGTTAGAAATATAAAGGTAGATATGAGTATCATTGAGGACTCAGACTTGAAGAAACTCATTAGATGTTATGCACCAATGTACATCATAATTTTCATGGTCCAAGAAGTGATGATCGATTAGAATGCATTCAAAAATTACCTAGATCCATTCTATAGTGAGGTGGCCCTGATATTTAAAGTTATTGTTTACAAGCCACCATCAAAGCTATAGTAATAAATCACATAGTGCATAGCTACTTAGTCTAGGGCCAACCATCCTACTAGCTAACTTTCTTCCTCAACAACTTCACCTCCTTCCAGTTGAGTACTACATAATGCATAATTTTTTAAAAAAAATTTATAAAGTTTTTATATTGGGGATGATTAGTGAGACAAGTGGGTCCAAGATGGTTGAAAACCCATAAAGGGAAATCACCTAGTTATGCTATCTTATTAAAAACCCAAAAGGGTGGTAATTTGGTATGTTACTTAGCTAAAAACCCAAAAGGCTGGCTAAGTAGTGCATAAAAGGTGAAAACTAGAAATGGCACCTTGAGTGATTATTGATACTCTTACTATTCTACCCAATTTTTTGGCTTCTACCCTCATCATGCAGTCAAATGAACCTACAACACTATCTTAGGATGAGAAAACATTTTAATTCAGGGAAAGTGTTGGGAGAAGAAAAATGGATAAGTAAAATTGCATAATATATTCTTTAAATATTTCTAAGTTATGTATGAAATTGTTAGCTATATGTATTTTATCCTATCGTTCATGAGTTGTCAAGGGATAAAAGATGAAAAGTCTCCTCTTTTTGGTACCAATGTATGAGAATAATATGAATATTCATGAACTATATCAACTATAAAAATGTATGTTTTTATGTAGAAGGTGATGAACCTTTGTTAAGATCAATATAGACTTTCTAGTTATGGTTACCTATCGTATATCTTATGTTATTCCTTGTATGTGTTATCATGTTTAGTGTTTGATTTAATATTATCTAAATTAATTTGAATGCTTTTCAAACCTTAAAAAATATCAAGATTAATCTTAGTTCCTATCTATCACATATTAAGTCATCTTTATCATGCCTCTATTAATTATGAATTATATGTACCATCTTTCATAGTATAATAAAACTTAGCTATCCTCATCCTTAGCATGTTATGTTGCATTACGAACCTTTTCTAAAACTAAAAATATCTTCAGAATAGGTTACTATTGTCCCAAAATGGATATATAATATTGAAATTATGTGAAGAACTATGTTCCTTATCAACAACATGGAAATTTGATACATGAACCTTCCTTTCCATTACAATCAATCATTACACCATGGCCATTTTCTATTTGGGCCCTCGATCTCATTGGGAAAATAAACCTAACATCTTTAGATGGCCATAAACATATTCTCACTACAACTGAGTATTTTACTAAGTGGATGGAGGCCACTCCTCTCACTTACATCATTAGGAATTATATTTCCAAGTTCATTCATTACCATCTCATATGTCGATATAGTATCCTAACACACATTATATTTGATAATGGTGGATCATTTGTAAATAGAGATGTTAAAGAGAATTGTGTAACATTAAAAATCAATCACAAGAAATACACACCATAAACCTGCAAGGCAACAAACAAGTTGAGGCATTAAACAAAACCATTATGGTCATACTCAATAAGATTGTCAATGATGTTGTCTATAATTTCCACATGCAAAATTTTCCTACCCTTTGGTCCTATCACACTAGACAGAGAACACCCATAAGATCCAATCCATAATACCTTATTTATAGCACATAAGACATTATCCTGATTGAGATCAAGTTGCCTTCATTGTGTATATCTTTGGAGAATATTGAAGATAACTAAGATTATAGAGTCTCTAGGTTGCAAGAACTAGAACTTCTTGATGGTAATCATTTATATGCCTTAGAAAACTTTCAAGCCTATCACAGAAAATTGTGAAGAAGATAAAACAAGCACATTATCCCTTAGGAGTTTGATATTGGTGATTTGGTCTTGAAAGAGAACCAAAATAACACAAATTCTAAACACAAGAAAAAGGGTAAGTTTTAACCCAATTGGCTAGGCCCATATGTAATCATAACAAATTATGGATTGGGGATATACCAGTTGGCTAATCCAAGTGGAGAAGAGCTTCTAGAACCCATAAACATTGTACATCTCAAGTGGTTATATGGTTGATAGCTTTTGAACCATTATCTACAAGAACCCTTACTTGGGATCATCTTGTGCTGAAGTTATTTTATCCTACCATTATATCTTAGACCATCTTATCATGGACCATATTCATTAAGACCTACCCTAGACCGTTATTATGAAAACCATATTATTTTATGACTCTAGACAATTGAAGCTTTTGATGGTTGGCACTTTGGATCATTTATATTCTAGTTTGACTCATTTTATCCTACCCTGGACCATCTTCTTTTAGACCCTATTCATTCTAGACTATTATTTTTATAACCATATTATTTTCATATCCTAGGCCATTGTAACCTAGATAGTTTAATTCCTCACTCAATTATGATTTTGATTATGACTCATAAGCATTCTAGACACATTCAACACCAGTTCTACAAAGTAGTTTAGCATGGATGGTATTTTCCAACTTTTTCTTTTAGACAAGTGAACACATATACATTAGCTCTTGTTTTTTTCTTATTAAATGGTTCCTTAGATTTATCTAGTTCTACATACTATTTTATTATCATTGTTGTTATTGTTTGGCAAGAATTTTTGTCTTGGTAAGATCTTGCTCTCACTCTTACTTATAGATTTGTGAGCATGGGCTGTTACAAATGGTTTTAGCTATTGTTTGAACTTTTACCTATGGACTTTCATCTCCTTAGCTACATATTTCCTTTGACCTTTTATTCATATTTTATTTCTATTACCTATCCTAAAAACACAAAAACATTAAAAAATGATCAATGAAATAACCAAAAACATTGACTTGAAATTCTTTTATTCTATTCTCCATTGTCTTACCATATTACAAGAACTAATTTGAATGCTCTCACCATTTTTGTGACCATTTTACCTATTTACTCTACAACATCAATCATGTTTTCTTATCCTCAGTTTTCTTTTATACCATTTCTTATAAGAACTACATTTGGCCTAAACTTCATGTTGGGCCTCGCATCCATGGAAATATGTAGGTAGCATCCACTTGTGTTTTTACACCTAGAGCTAGTTATGCCACCCCTTTCCTTTTATTATTTTCCCCCTCATTGTGTTTTGTTCCTTTTATGTTGTTGTAGAAATTAATGGCTCTAATACACGTGAATGAATAAATATTTTTTGCTTACACTAACATTATGACTAACTCTTGTTTGTGTGTGTTTATTTGATTTTTATTGGTGATTTTTTGTGCTTTCTTGTCTTCATTTTTGTTACTTTGATTGTATATACTTGACTATCTCTTGGGATTTTGCATTCCTATTTTTTATTTTTCTTTTATTATTTTTGCAAGTACATCTTAATAGTACACATGGATTCTTATTATTCTTATCTTGATTTCATGTTGTTTATTAAGTTGTTCTTGATTTTATTTTATAAATTCTTATTCCTAATTAAGTCTCGATTGTTCATATATTGATTTTATGTTAGGTTACATTTATGTATTCTTTTCATTTGTCTTTATTTGTTTTTGTTTAAATGTAAATAGTTGTAACTCTGGACTTGGTAGTTTTTATCATTATCCTTTGTTATAAATGTTATAGGTTATCATTATATATGAATTGGATCATCACAATTGAAATAAAATGTCATTATAGTTTATGTTATAGGCTTAGGCTGCACCCCAACTAAAGTATAAGTGTTCAAGTACTACTCTAAAACCTAGTCCAACATGGGAATGACCCTAGGTTATGGGTTAACTAATTTTGGGTCAGACCCCTAGGTTTTTTAGTGAGGTTATCTCCTTAGATATGATAATTTAAATATCATCTTAAAAATCAATCTATTGAGATGAAAAGGGGGAGAAAATACATGAATGAAAACTTACTCTAAGTGGTGATACATCGAATGTTCAATTATTCACTCTCAACTTGGACACTTTCATGACTACTAATGAATCTAATGGGGACAAAGATTGATAAGATATTATGATAGGGTTTCAAACATGAGTATTTTATATGAAATCTAAAAAGAGACCTAAAACTTGAAGGATAAAAAGAGCTAGTTCTATGTAAGACACTATGGACTTATAACACTTCAAGAGGAACCTCACTAGCTAACACTTCGCAAAACCTACAAGAAATTAACAATCTTAAATTAAGGTAAATGAAGGAACTACAAATTATAAATAGAAAACATATAATTTAGAAATCAAACTTCAATAAAGTGCACTTAGCATTAACCTATAATCTAAAATTATCTTATATTTCTTCAAGAGAGTTTACAAAATGATTTTAGCAAAGGTTTTCTATACCCAACTAAGGGATGAAAATCAAGAACTCAATTCCTACATTTATAGGAAGAAATAAAATCTAGGAAGAGAAAATTTGGGACTGAAGGGGTCATTAATGAGCTCAATTCCACACAAAATAGTAGTTACAACTGACCTACATTTATGCTCCTTAAAAACTCTTAATTGATCAAGGCTACCTCAAAAAATAGTTACAATAGTCGTACCATTCCTTTTCACACTTCTCTCTACATTGATGCTCTTTTAAAATATCTTGAATAATTAGGATCCATTAAAAAACTTGATCTTTAGAAAAATCTTGACCATAACATATATTTTGGAAATGTGTCATCATCTCATTTACTCCCAAAAGTTTACTTTCAATACTAGTCATTGATCCTTGCCCTAAGATTCACAAATTAAGACACTTGTCATCACTGTGTGATTTTTATGTATTTTCTATTAGCTTTATTTGGTTAGTGCTCTTGGACCACATGGTGGCCTTACATTCAATATGATCTCTTTGACCTATGAATCATTAATTTATTTTACTCAGTTAAACATTTTCCATTTATCTTAGTCTATAAGATCAAATGCACACCATTAATCTCATAACTCACCAGAATTGTGACACATGGTAGAAACTTATTCATCCTTGGAATATTTTGAATATTTGACATTTACTCACCATAAATATACTTTGGTATGATGGATCATACACCATTTATTAGGTTAGACCCACTAGCTTCATCAATCATTGCATGCCATTAGATCTCTAGTTAGGTACCCAAGATCTTGACACTTATCAGTTGTGCATTCAATCTCAGGGTCTTTTGACCTTTAACCTCAAACTCTCCATTGGTCTTTAGATACATGATTAAATGTGTTTCATTATATATTCAGGTTCCACTAATGTCATCAGGTTTTTGCTCATTATTAGATCTTATCTACATGTCTCAACACATGTCATTAATCTTGGGTCCTAGTATTTAAACGTGGATCATTGATCTCAACTTATATGTGGGAACTGTCGATCTTGATATAGATACTTTTTGACTTTCACTCACACCATTAGATCTTCAAAGCATGGATGAATGTGTGTTGTTGGATCATTTAAACCCAAATGATTATTTGTCATAGCTTGATTTTAAAATCCTTAGGCACATCCTACACTACTAAATAATTTTATAAATCTTGTATCTCTAGACATAAAATGCACCAAGGTACCAAATTTTTAGAGTAAAGACATAGCATGGAAAACATCATTTTTATGTAATACTTCAATCAAGGGTTTCTAAGAATAGATTTAAATATGAACATACAAGGAACTGAATATACATGCTTTGAGTGCCTTCAACATGACTAAAAATCAAATTTTAAACATAGGCTATGACCCTTTAAGCTATATGGTTGGTTAATTTCCAATACTAGAAATTGACCAACATTTTGGTGACTCAGTTGGCTTGACTAACCTATTAGTCATGGAACTATAATTTAATCAAGATCACTCATGATGACTAGATAAATGAAGTATTATTTATAATAAGAATTTCACCTAACTCTTGGAAACATTTTGAAACAATGAGACACACATAAACAATAGGGAAGAAACCATAACATACCAATCAACTACCTAAATAATAGGGAAAAATAATGAATATAGCAATGTGTAAGATCACTTGTAGGTAAAGATAGACCTATCCACCTATGTACAAACATAATGAGATAAAACTAGTAGTAAAATTTAAGATACCTCCCATTGACAAGGATGGGAAGTCTCTCTCCATTCAACTTAACAATCTCAAACGCATTGCTTTCTTTACAAGTTGTGATGATATAAGGCCCACTCCAAAGACTATCAAACTAGTAGTTAAATCCCATGTGAAATATCCCACTCACATACTTTGTTGCTGCTAAAGTCCAATGCATTTTCATAAATGATTATAGAAGTCACACCAAAACATGTTAAGAAAATACAAGGATTTTACATGGACTAAATAAGGTAAGATGAGTTTTAAGACCATTAGGGAGGCCATATCTCACTACCCTAAAATATAAATCTTTATTTTGCCAAAGAATTCTACTTATATGGCTTATCTACATTGGATGCAATCTCTGCCATGTTGATGCAGTAAAATGAGCAATATTTGGAACAAACTATTGATTTCTTTAGTAAGGCCTTAGAGGGGTATGAGGAGAGGTATATATTTTTATAACAACATGTGATTTTAGTAGTGAGAGGTTTGAATAAGTTTAGGAACATGGTCTCCAATAGTAATATCATACTCATGGTGGTGCACCCAAGTATTAAAGAGTTTATACTCAACAAAGAACTCAATGAGAAAAGAGATGGATGGGTGATGATATTTGTGGAGTATGACCTTGAGGTTAGATTAAAAAATATTTTAATGGCTAGAGGTTTATGTGATAACCTTGTAATAGAGATAAAATAAGCTAAGGACCAAGTGTTGGTATTCCATGAAAGCTAATAGGTAGCTACAGACAATACACGTTTTAGTTAGATGCATGATATAACTAAATTTCTTGAGTCAAGACAATGTCCTAATGGGATAGACAAATCCAAGAGAAAGCACTTTATGTTGTATATTATAACTATTGTCTTGATATATAGATTTATTTTCAATATAGATATAGGAGGCATGATTTTAAGGTGTGTGAAATCATGCCAAATAGATAAGTTTCTTAAAAAGTTTCATGATGGTCCATCTTGTGGTCACTTTACCACCAAGACCACAACCTATAAGATCATTAGATATGGGTATGTCTAGCCCATAATGTTTATATATGCACACTCTTAGGTAAGTAAATTCCCAAAATGTGCAATGTTCATTGGTAAGCAAAAACTAGTTGCCCTTGTGTTGTAGCCCATACAAGTAGAATAACCCTTCATGCAATGGGGCTTAGATTTCATAGGGATGATACACCCCCCTTAAATTAAAGGACATAGATGGATAGTTACAACTAAATAATACTTTACAATATTGGTTAAAGTAACTAGCCTTAAGGAAGCTAATGAATATTCTATTTTGGACTTTTATGATAGCTTTATGATCAGGGTAGGAGGCCTAACTAGCTATGAAAATCCTAGGATAAACCTTATTATAAAATTAATCTTTCCCAAGAAACTCTATAGACCCTTCTTATGATTTGGTAAGGGTAAGGCTAAGATGGACTCAACTCTTTTAGGGTCTATGGGAAGATCATCTCTGGACACTATATAACCCAATAACCTACCCTTATGAACACCAAATATATATTTCTTAGGATTCAATGACACACCAAATTCTCTACATCTTTCAAATACTAACCTCAAGTGAGTAATGTGATTAGCTAGGTCCTTTGAGAAAATAGTGACATCATCTAGGTAGATGAGCACTATGTCATTTATAAAACCTTCAAAGGTAATATCCATTTCTTTTTAGAATGTTGCCCTAGTATTATATAGTCTAAAGGGCATTTTCATGTATGCATAAGTGCCCAACATTATGGTGAAGGCAGTCTTATGCCTATCTTCTTCTTTGACTATAATTTTATTATAATAAGAGTAGACATCAAGAAATGAGAATATCTGAGAACCTACCACTTTTTGAATAATTTGATCCATTAAGGGTAGTGGGTAATGGTCTTTAAGGTTCACCTTATTGAGGTCCCTAAAATCAACACAAAAACATATTTACCTATTCTTCTTCCTCACTAGCACAAGGTTTTCCAGCCATGATGAATGTTTAATGGGGAATATTATCCTTGATTCAATCAACTTAAATTTCTCCCTTCTCATCAACTCCACTTTTGTAATGATATGCCTTTATTTTTGCCTTACTAGTTTTACATTTATCTCTAGTTCAATGGTATGTTTTGCAAGTTTGAGATAAAAACCCTTCAAATCCTTGTATTTCTGTGCAAATAAATCAAATAATTCTTGGCATAAAGCAAAAAATGTAGTTATCTCTTCTATTGTGTTAATATTTCCTAACTTTATAAATTTATCTTTTAATATTTCTATCCTTTCATAATGTTTCTCCTTGGATGAGATACATGCCTTACTTCTTCTCACTTGATCATCTTCATTGAATATGATTTCCAATGTTGCAAGCCCCTTAGGTATCTTGTTATATCTTAGTTTTACTATTTGATGATCATATTGATGTTGGAATTTGTTTTGATTCTTGTGGTAGAATTCTACCTCCTGCATTAGAAAACATATAATTTGGTTATCATTATCAAACACTTACCAACTCACCTCATTTTTAGGTACATATGACTTGAATATAACCTTGAACTTGTCTTGACTTTGGTTTACTTTGATTCCTTCCACAATATCATATTGAGCTCCAATGGATACAATCTTATCTACATCTTGATTTGCCTCTCTTGGTTTGGAATATATATTGAATACCAAGATGTCCTCTATGAGATCACATACATGATGCTTATAAGCTTTCAAATATGTTTCTTGACTGTACTTATACCTCTTAATTTTTGCACAATGAGCTCACTATCACCCTTGACTTGAAGAATTTTAACACCTATTCTTCTTACCTCTTGAAAACCATGTAAAAGAGGTTCATATTTATCTATGTTTGAAGTAAAAATAAATTAAAATCTTGTAGGGTGAAACCAACATGACTCCAACTCCACTACCATTCTTTGACTTTGAGACATAAAAGAATAAAGTCCATATTCCATCTTCCTCTTGAGTGGTGTTAGTTAAGCAAGGTATAACACCACCCTCATCACGCATATAATACACTCTTAAATCTACTTCTTCAATATTTCTATAAGGGTCAAATCAATGACTTTTAGCTTCCCATTCATCTACGTATAGGTCTAAAATGCCTTCAATATCATCATGAGGCTCTTGTTCACTAGCATTTTCATCCTCATCAAATATGATATATTTGACATTTGTAAGGTTAGGCATATAGGGCTCTATATTGAACCTAGATATAGGTTCTAACCTAATAGTGACCCTACTCCTATATTTGGTACTTAAAACCATGTATGAGTAGTTAGAGAACAAATAACCCCCAATTTATGCAATGAAGTCACTAGATAGGCATAGGGAAAAATATGGGGGTAGGTATACAACCATTACATCATGAGTGATGACATAATTTGGTCAAGCTACTAACATACCTAATATATTAGTGGGGGAACCATCCAACTAGAGAACACCTTTTTCATTAGGTACATACTTGAGCCCAAGCTTATATGTTATGGATTTAGGCATAAATGATGTTGAAGCACTTAAATATATCATACAATTGTATATTAAATATTCCCTTTTGATGACTAAAAAATATAATATAAGGGGATTTACAACCTTAGGGTGATGAAAAACATCATGAACTTGACCTTGAATAGGATCTTGACTAGGAACCTGAATTTAACTAGGCTGACTACTATTTGTAAAAATAGTGTTCACCTTATCAGTTGTCTTATTCACATGACAAAGCTTAGAGAGCACTTTCTAAAGGATACCTTTCTATCTTAGAATAGATAAAGAATCATACATATACATAGTGACATTAGCCTTTTTCATATGATCCAAAGTTTTGAAAAGAAGAATAGTGCATTTGAATTCCACCTTAGAAGTAGAAGTATCACTTGACACTTGAGTGACATGAGGAACAAAAGGAGACTTACAGATTTATCCATGATATTGAGTTATTTTTTGATTTTCAAGAGCTTTAGTATCTATATTTGAAGTGGTAGGATGTTGAATGACTTGTGGAGGTGTTAAATAAGCATTAGGTTGCCTAAAATTATCATCTAACATCCTCCTCTTAGCCCTTGTATTAGATACAACTAGTTCATCTACCATTTATGTAGTCTACCCCATGTTTACTACTAAATGCTCAAATGTATGCTCCCTTTATTTAAATTTTATGCACATGGTGTTAGCTAGTTCCTTACCCATGATCCCTTGCTATTGAATCTAAGCTTGCAATGGTCTCAAAGTAGACATGCTATCTTAATTCATTAAAGAGCCTTGTGGTGGATGAGGCATTATGTCATGGTATTAGAATGAAGGATTATGCTTCAAACTATGATCTTGAGACATTTATCCACTTGTATCCATTACCATCTCATTGGACTACCCTCCTGATTGCCATTAATCCTCTTGTGTATGGTTGTTTTGTGTGGGGACCAAGGCTCTTGAGCTATTTTTAGCTTTGGGATTATAGTTATTATGAGATATATCTTGATTAGTTTGGTCTTAGACTTATTTATTTTATGGATAAGGGGGTCTATTAGAAGATTGATCATGGTATTTATCTTGGAAGGGACATTTGTGTGACCTATATGAAGTCTTTTAATGTCTTTTTATATCCACTAGTTATTGTTTTGTGCCTTCAAAAAGATCTCAATCTTTGCAAATTTGTCCACTTGACTATGATCAAGTTGAGATTTATTATTTGGATCTGGAAATATAGCAATGGTAGGTGGGGTTGGCTACATCTCAATAAAAAGTGTCTTGAGATGTCTTGTCATGAGTTTCCCTACTTGTATCGAATAGTTTTCTACCCTTATAAATATCTCATAAGCCTTAGGTAGAGTTGTCCCACCCATATATTGGATCATGACTACAATTTCTAAGTTTAATTCTCTTAAATAATAAATAAAATAATAGTTATGTGTGGGTTTAATGATGACAAGGATCTTATCCCACGTTTTTTGGAATCTATAGTTTCAATCAACCATAATTTCTTGGGATGCCCTCTTGATTGAACAAGTGATACATGGTCACTTTTATCCTCAAAATTATTACATAAGCACTCACCAAAATCATCCTAGGTATTAATTAAGGTATGAGATAGAAACCTATACCATTATAAGGCTTTGAATTTCAAGGATGTGTCTAGTAGTCTCATGGCTATATTCTCCTGTATAATGTTATACATTGAGCAAAAGTTTGCAATGTTAGTTATGTGTTTTATAGGAGTGGTAGAGTTTTCTCATTTAAATTATGGTAGACTCTTCAAAGATGAAATGGGGATATCATCATGTTGTTGAAGGTTAAGAGGGATGCCACCATTGAAGGGTGAAAAAGCTGAAAATCTAGGCCTTTTCATTTACATTTGCTTTGGTGGGATTTTAATGGATTGAGTATGAGCAAAATTTTCATATTTTGGAGATGTGGGAGAATTAGGTGGTGATAGGTTTAGGTTTAAAATTTTTACCCTTTTCCTCCTTACAACATCCAAATTAAATTCAAAGAACTTAACTTTCTTACCTTTTGAGGCAGACTTGGTAGAGACTTCATGCATGAATTTGCCCTCTAATCTACTGATGACTACTCCAAGACTTTCAAGTGTTCTACCACATGGCCAATATATCCTAAGATAATGTTTGTATGTATTGATTGAAGTCCTACTATGAATTCCATAACTATTGGAGGCTTAGGTTTCACCTTGGTTGAAATTAGAATTGTTCAAGTACTAGTCTCAAACCTTGTCCAACATGGGAATGACCCTAGGCTATGGGTTACCTAATTTTGGGTTAGACCACTATGTTTTTTTAATGAGGATAGCTCCTAAGATATGAATTGGATCATCACTATTAAAATTCAATGCCATTTTATATACTCTAAGTGGTGATGAACTAAATGTTTAGTTTTTCTCTCTCAACTTAGACATGTTCATGACTACTAATGAATCTAATGGGGACAAGGATTGATCAAATTCTATGATAGGGTTTCTAACATGAGTATTTTATATGAAGGTTGAAAATAGACCTGTAACTTATAAGATAGAAAGAGATAGGTATATGTAATACACTATATACTTATGACACTTCAAGAGGAACCTCACTAGCTAATACTTCACATAACCTATAAGAAACTAATAGTCTTAAAGCAAGGTACATGAAAGACCTACAAATGATGAATATACAACATACAATATGTAAATCAAACTTCAATAAAGTACACTTTAAATTAAACTAGAATATGAAATTATCTAATACTGCTTTAAGATAGATTACAAAGTGATTTTAGCAACGGTTTATCATACCCAGTCGAGTGATGAAAATAAAAATCTCGATGCCTACATTTATAGGAATAAATAAAAACTAAGAAGATAAGTTTTGGTGCTAAATGGGTCATTAATGAGTTAAATTCCACATAGAATAGTAGTTACACCCACCCTAAATTTATGCTCCTCAAAAACTCTTAACTGATCAAGGCTACCTTAGAAAATAGTTTTAACGGTCACACCATTCCTTCTCCCACTTATCTCTACATTAATTCTCTTTTAAAATCTCTTAACTGATCAAGATTCTTTATAGAACACACTCTTTACTATAATCTAAACCATACCATATATTTGGACATTTGTAATCATATCATTTGTTCCTTAAAGTTTATTTCAATGTTGGCCATTGATCCTTGCCATGGGCTTCACATATTGAGACACTTGTCACCACTATGTGCTTTCTAATGATTCGCTATCAGCTTCATTTTGTTACTACTCTTGGGCCATATGGTAGCTTCATGTTTAATCTAAGCTCCTTGACCTATGAATTATTGATTTATTCTTCTCAATTAAATGCATGTTGTTGATCTTAGTATGTAAGATCAAATAAACACTATTGATCTCATAGATTTCCATGGTTACAACACTTGATAAGAACTCATTCATCCTTAGGATCCTTTGACTCTTTGACCTTTGCTCACCATTGATCTACTTTGGTATGATGGATCATGTACCTTTGATCAACTTGGACCCAATAGATTTGTCAGTTATCACATGCTATTAGATCTCCATTTAGGTACCTAAGATCTTGACACTTGTCATCCATGCATTTAATTTCAAGTTTCATTGACCTTTGACCTCAAGATCACCATTAATCTTTATTTGCATCATTAAACATGCTCCATTATATCTTCAAGACCTAATTACATCATCAGGTTATTACTCACTATTGGATCTTATCTACATGGCACAATGCATGCCATTGATCCTAAGTCTTGGTATTTAAATGTGTATCATTGATCTCAAATTGTACATAGGAACACACATTATCAATCGTGATTCAGGCACTTTTTGAATTTTGATTTTACCATTAGATCTTCATGACATGGATGAATTAATGTTTTTAGATATATGTTCAACCTAAGGATCATTTGAACCCAAATTTATATTTATCATAGCTTAATTTTGATGTCCCCAAGTACATCCTACACTACTAAATAATTTTTCAAAGCTTATATCTACAAACAAAAAATGTGCCAAGGCACCAAATTTTTATAGTAAAAACATAACACAAAAAACATATTTTTCATCTGATACTTCACTCAAGGGTTGTTAAGATAAGATTAAAATATGAACATACACAAAATTGACTATACATGCTTGAAGTGCCTTCAACATGACTAACAAGCAAATTTTAAACATAGGATATGACCCTTTAAGCTATAGGGTTGGTTAATTTATAATCCTAAAAATTGACCAATAGGTTACTCATACTTATGATGCAGAATTTTATTTTGATATAGTAAGCACCATGTGTTTTGGATCCAAGTCTCAAAATCAATACAGATCCAAAGATTAATTCTCAAGTGCACTCATGAAACTAAACACCAATGGCTTACACACCTGACTCCAAGCAAGACATGCATCTCTTGGCATACATTATGAGTTTAATCAAATAGTGATTAGTTTTTCTTCTACTCTTAATTCCTTAGTCTATTTTATCCCACTTCTAGGTGAACTAAATTGGCTTAAGGTCCAGTTAGAATATGTAGGCAATGCTTGGATACATGATGTATTTTAGGTCATCTCATCCACCTTTATTCTTTTTATTTCATCACTTTGTACATCTTTGTATGTTTGGTTTATGGTGGATTACTCAATAATTATACCCTTGCATCTATATTTGTGCTCACTCATATTTAATCTATGCATTATTTTATATCCATGAGCTATGCTTTCTAATTTTTACTATTAGGGTACAACATTTAGACTGGATGTCAAATCAAATCAGCCTTATTGGGGTACAATTAATTATCATTGATCAAAATCAACCCCACTAGGAAAAAATTGCTTTATCAACCAGTCAAATCCAATCTATTAGGGCACACTATTTTTTCTATAGAAATGTTCCCCTATTTCTTCTAATTCCAAGCTCTACAAACTTTTTCCCTCATTTTGGTAATATTCAAAGTGTGAAACATGTCTAGGGATTGATCATTCCCTAAGTGTACAACTTTCACCATGGCTTTGGGTGTGTTCAAAATATATCTCTTATATTTTTGGATTGTATCCTTCCCACTTCATGCCTTCCTTAGATCCCATTATATTCTAATTATATTTTGATCATTGAGAATCAACACATGCAATTATTAGTTGGTTTATGTTTAATTTCATCTATGGGTTAGTTTCACTTTCTCTGTCTCTTTTTAGAGTTCATTTTCATTCTTCTTGACAACTCTTTACTTTGAAAATATGTTGCTTAAATTGAGTGTCTCATTATCCTTTCTCAAATAGGGGTAAAATGTAGACATATAATTCCTAACACCATTATGTTGAAATTGTCAATCTTACTCAAAATGCATTCAAATGCACAATTTAAGCCAAAATCACTTAAACATGCTAAAAAGTTTGGGATTGTTGTATACAAGTGCCTATTTACACTAATGTATCCATAAATGGGGTAATTCATTTTATATGATTATTAAATTTTCTCAAATCATTTCAAGTCAAAGTGACAAAAATGTAATTTGATGCTCTAAACCACTATATTATTCTAATTCAGAGGCACACGACACATGCATGTGCTATTTCATATTGACAATGTCCTAAATGGGATATTGGTCCATATGAAACTAAAAACTTCTTTTAATTATTATACTCTAGTAAAATTATGACCTAGTAATATCACATTTTGATTAGTTTGATTAATAATGTGCAACTGATTTCTAAAGAATTGCATAGATTTTGATTAACCTCACTAAGGCAAATTAATCCAAATTAAGAACTTAAGTAGAAAATACATGAAAGTTATTGAAGATTTATTAATTAGCAATTAATTTTTAATATTTTCATCATCAGATGACATCATCTATGCGGTGGCTTTCATAAGCCATAAATGAAAAAAAATATCATGTTTAAGGCCTACCATGCCTCTTTAATGTCCAATTTTTTCAAATATTTATCAGGGTATTTATGGATATTGATTCCAAAAATGAATTAATTCATAGCCACACATCTTGATCTCAAGATAGATGGTCATATTTGATTTTAATCAGATTCAAAAATTTATAAATAGGAGAGCTAAGACCACCATTTTTAAGCTTCATTTATGTAAAATTATTATGCAAAATTATCTCTACAACCTTTTTTTGTGTAGTGTTATTATGATTAATTTGTAATAAAATAGCTTCAAGATAGGTATACATTGATCAATATCATGAGCCTAGTTTCATTGGTGCACCTGAGATGATGGAAGAGTAAAGCATTCATCATTGATAAAGACTTGAGCACCTAATCAAAGGGAAAATCATGTTTTGAGCTACATTTGGAGAATGGGATGCTTTTTGGAAGGTTTTATGAATAAGCTTTCTTTAAATATATCTTAATTTTCATTTTAAAATCCTTTAGAAGGATTTGGCTTAGCTATTTATGTTCTTATGCATTTTAATGAGTTTTCTTGAATAATGCTTAATCTAACTCACTTTGGATTGCATCTCTACAATCACCACATGGTAACATCTTAGGGGTTGATAACCTAGGGATCATGAAACAATGCCCAAAGGATACTAACCATCGATGTCATAGAGTGACAGCTCAAGAAATCTAACCACTAGTAAACCCACTAGTTAGGGAGTTCCAAAGCCACAACTCACTAGTAGTAATGTAATGTGGCTTCATCATATGAGCCTAAGGATGGAATAACATAAATTAAACTCATATAACATAGATAATGTGGAAAAAAAGGTAGAGGAAGCCAAAAATCTTAGGATTTTACCAAGTGGTATAGTCAAGTGAGGCAAAAATCAAGCAACATGGTCTAGTGGAAATAAGTAAGGTAAGACAAGGAGTGGAGATGACATCCCCACATGGATCCTAGTGAATGTATGAGCATGTGAGTCCAAAATTGATGGTTGTCTGGCCTATCAATGTAATCAAGCTAGAGAAATAAAATGTGTCATGTACCAAGAATAGAAATGAATAAAGATGGTAGACTTCAATTTAAATCAATTGGCATACATGCATAAATGATCAGTGAGTGGCATTGTCATTTGATCATGGAAAAAGGATGACCAAAATTCATAATGTCATGGGGATTAGATTATGCAAAGCATAAAGGATAAGAATTTAATTTTAAAAGAGTATAGGGATCTACTACAATTGAATGGGCATGGCTTAGCTAGTACATTTTTTTGGGTTTCTCAACCACCTTCTAGAGTTATAATTAAATTATATAACTACCCCATTACTAGGATGATTTTGAATCTTGGATGAGCATTATCTATGATTAGATAATCAATGTAATAGGGGCTGCTTCATTGTGAATTATAATAGAAACATAGCAATTTTAGATATTTTATTTTATTGGTTTCTTAGATTAATATTTCCCTTTGTTCAATTATGATGGTTATGCTAGTAATATTTTTAATTGAATGGATTTTTAAAATATTAATTAATTTTAATCGACACCATCATGATATTTTGAGTTCTATGGAGCTTGTTGGTCATTTACTACACATCTATTATGGTTTATATTCTCTTTCCTTATCCCAATAAATTTCCCCTCAGACTCTTTCACCATTATTCTAGTTTTGGCTATGTTAGGTCTATCTCAGTTAAGGATTGGTATCATGGAATTTTCTTATTGAAACACTTCAACTTCACCTTCATGGAAATAATACTCATTTTTCTCTAAAACCCTCTTTTATTTTGAATTTTTTATGAGTTTGACAGTTTTGATCGTGGGTGTAAATAAATGAAATTTGAATCTACATGCTTACCTTGAATTTAAGTATTTTTCATTGCCTTTATAAAATTATTGGATATAAGTAATGATAAAATAATAAAAGTCAGTTAATTTCAAGTTATGTAAATATCAAGATTTTAATTTAATTTAATGTATGTTCATGTAAATGTTGTTATTAAATATCTCTTTTTTTATCATGCTATAAAAAATTTCACCCTCTCTATAGCAGTTAAAGTTGGTATAATCCCTAGAATATTAGTTTGTAAAACAAACCCCTTATGAATAGTTTTCATTGGCTAATTGGTCTTGTCTAGTACACTAATAACTAGTAGAAGAAACCTTGGGGAGGTATTTTAAATCTCTTTTTAATAGAGGCAAAGTTTATTATTGAATAATTAGACCCCAAGTCAAATTAAGAAAACCCCCAAGTAATTTCAAACTTCCATAGGGTATCCAAGGTTGGAAATTGGTTCATCATGATCTTAAAAGAGGTCACATACTATGCTTTATCTTGTTCATTTTTAATAATTTATCCTAGTGTCATTTATGTCCTTTTTGGTCACTTTAATGGAATTGTATAATTTTATATGAAATAAAAAGTGTTCGAAAGTGTAATTGAAAATTTATAATGTCAAGAAAGTGTTATAGGTAGTTTTGGAACTAACATGATGCAAGTTCAACATACAAAGGAGTTTATCTAAAAATAAGGCCATTTTTAGTTAGTTGTATGGATTCATAATAGTCTTGACACATGTGGATAATTTAGAGTGTCCATTAAGATACCCATAGCTCATATCCATGATCATGTGTCCTTGATAACTCCAAAAAATATGAAAACTAACCCCTCTCTCATCACTCCCTTTGTCAGGTCAACAAGGTCAATCAGTTTACAACTGATTTAGGCAAGAGGGATGGAGTTAAATTGAATGCACTTGGAGGATGAAATTAGTATTTGCCATATCTCATTCCATGTTCATAATTATAAGAATTTTAATTTTTACTCTATAAACAATCTTTATGATTGTTAGCATTTCAAAACTACCTGCATAACCCCTGCACCTTTATTTTTTCTTCTTTGTTTACATTAATTTGAGTAAACCAGGTGATCTATGTGTAATTTCAGAGTATGATCATCTTTTTCATGTGTGGATGTGAAAGGATTAGAATAACCATTCTCATTGAGCTAAAGGTTGACAAAATGGTTTATAGGATAGTGTTCTATCAATTACAATGTTTTTTCCTCTTGTGAGTGATTTCAATTCAAGGTTAATATGATGTTTTCAATCTTTCATAGCATGGTGATTAGTTATCCACTAAGGTTTTAGTATAAATATTTATATTGATGGAGTGATATACCTAAAACACAAACATAGGCAAGTAATTCCAAATAGATGGTCATCTACAAGACTATGTAGAAGTGCCTAGATAGTGGGTTAACATGAGATTTGATCTCCAAGACAGAGCCTTTGTCAAGTTTACAAGATTATCTTGAAGGTATATAAGTCTTAACAATATCCAAGCACATTCAAGACTATTTTAAGAAACATACATATTGGTAGGGTTTAAAAGTTACAAATGGGATTGATTACCTTAATTTCTCTGAGAAAGGGATCTTGTCTAACAATGTAACCTCTATTGGTGAATATTATTGAGGTCTGAGTAGGTCTAGTTGTTTTATGCTAGTATCCTAAGCCTAGTAATATAATTATGACATAAATATAATACTAATAGATCAAAAAAAGTGATGGTTGATTGGTATTAACCCAATCAAATCTTGACTAAAAACATTTAGAGAACTACAGTGTTGAGAGAGCTAAAGTGAACATGTAGCCATACCTTGTAAGTGCCTATAGTACCTTGTGATGAAGAAATGATAGCATTTGAAGGTAGATATGAGATAATATAGATGGGAGATGGTATTATTAACTTGTATATGGATATTGAGAATGAGAAACAATGCTTTAACATGAACCGATCACCTAAAAGAATCTCAGAGCTTCTTGAATTGACATATATAGTTAACACAGTATACTGACTAGCCTAAAAAAATGAAAGGCATAGGTTGAGAAGGTAGGAAGAGGTTTAAGATGGATAATCACATTTAATAAATTATTATATTAGGTATATAATATTGACTTGATATTATAATAATCAAAAATGGGGTTAAATATATAGGTGTCTAACTCCAACCTATAGTCATTCTAAAACCCTGCATAACCAAGTCATAAAAACTAGTCTTAAGGAATTTTAAGGTTTGAGGGGTTTATATGTGTGATATAGCTTTAAAATTTGGTAGAAATAACCATCATGAGTTTATAAATTCTTATATGATCTCATTTTAGTCATTTGAATAGGTGATATTCTATTTATTTTGTCTCGGATAGAAGACACTCTAATAACAAGCCAACATGTAGACTATGATACATGAATGTTGAATGAATGAATGGGAGAGTATTGTAGAATTATATAATGATGTGCATAGTTTCATTTAGGTTTAATATATATGGATAATCATATAAATCCATTTATAACCTTCATATGTGGATATGCACTCATAAATAGAGTATAGGTCTATTAGGCTTAAAACTAGGTCTAAACCCTCATGATCTCTTAATTGATCCAAATGACTACTTGATATTTCCAAGTCATGAGCTATAATTCATGGGATAATATAAGTCTGGTAGGAACCAATTTTTTCATTAAATAGAATAGGAGTGTTCATTCAAGCCTTAATTCCTATCAAGGGTACTTAGAATGCATAGAAGGAGCTGAAAGGTCACTTTATTTTTCTCACATATATATAGACACTATGCATGGTATCTCATAGAGTTTGGAATAGTTGAAGGCGTTCCTTAACTAGTTCTCATTTAAATTGGTTAAAGGATTGAATGTCCATATTTGATGAACCATCACTAAGAACCATAATAACTCAAATCCCTCCTAAAACCCTTGTTTGAACTTGATGGAGAAAATATGGTGGAAAATGCATTCATAGGGAGTAAATAGGTCTTGAAAATAATTTGGAATTGTCTATAAATATTTTATTCTCTTTGACACCTAACTTTTCTATACTGTCTCTTTTATAGACATGCCTAATAATGAGTTTTTTTAGGATTTGGGTTGTTCCATAGGTACAAAAGGGAATTTTTGAATGTAAGTCATTTTAAGAGGTGTTTATGGACATATTTAAACTCCTCATAATAATATCTCACCATTTTTGTGCATGAAAGGCCCTTTTTTAGACTATTAACTATAGGTAGTCCTAAACAAAATAGTGAGAATGAACATGATTACCTAAACTTGAAGGTGAGAAGTGGGACACTAAATATTTGGATATCTGTTTGATAGAGTAGATGGAAAAAATATCTTGAAAATGTGTATAACACCTATACAACGATATCCCTTGGACAAATACAAGTCACCTTGATGATAAATGTGAAGATTGAAGCCAAGAGAACTAGTAAGAGACTACAGATAGTGAATGACAAGTGTAACAAAGAAGTCTATCAGTTAGATTCATATATGAATATCCATAATCCTAATTACATATTCTTATGTAAGATCATATTTGTCAACATATTCTATAGTTATTTCAATATAGATTGACTACTCATCATCATGAGGTCAGTTTCAAACAAGAACAAGAAGAGTTTCTATGCCAACCTAAAGGATATGTCATGTTTATGATGGGAATTTATCCAAGAGGAACTTCATGACCTATTTCCCACTTCATTGTCTTAAATTGTATCTAGTTTTCATAGTTTGACACTTGGTATTATTACCCTTCCACTTACCTTCTTCTCTCTCCTCTCCTATGCTCTTTATATACAAGCCATTTTGGTAATTGTATCTAATACACACCTAGTATGGTGAATCCTTGTTAGTTTGTCACCTTGTTTTTCATTTGAATAAGATTATCAAGTTTATTTAATCTCTAAAATCTCTTGGCTAAGTGTGACAAGTAGTCTACTTGTATGTTAGGTGATTAATGTCTTTTCCTTGCTTCCATTATGCTCTTGCATGTTTTGTGTGAGTGATATATCTTCTAATGGGTCTCATAAGTGTATGTGTTTTTAATTTTATCTTGAATTTCGAGAAGGAATAGTAGTGTCTAGTATCAAACATTATTTTCACCCACCTCTAGATATGCATAGCCATATACCTATATGAGAAATACTTATGCTATAAGGATAATGAGTTAAGGTTAGTTTTAGTAGTCTTCTTTCTTGATGTAAATTTAATTTTGATATATGGACTTAATTTTAGTGTATCACCTAATTAGCATAGGTTTTATTTATGTATCCTTCTTCACTTTTCACCCCTAATAGTGATTATCCTAGTGTAGTGTGAAGATAAAAGATAAATCAATGGAGATATCCCTTTTGTTAGGTTGTGGAGCTAAAAGCTTCATTGATGCAAACAAAGGAGGAGGTTGCAGAGAGTTTTCTATGTGTCACAAACACCGACGTCAGTCAGGCCAACCGACGTCGGTAGGATCAGACAAGAAGGCAATCGACGTCAGTCAGAAGTCAGCCGGCATTGGCACCCCCAGGCAGATAGGGACCGACGTCGGTCACCTATGTGGTTTGAGCTACATGTGTTACAGGTAGTTAGCTAATGAACCAAGTGTTTGCATGTCAAGAGGCAAATTTAGACTAGAAGCTACGGATCTAATTATTGTAATTAGATGTCTAATTATTGTTTGCATGAGATATATTTAAGAGACTCATTGGTCATATTGTAAAGTGTGCTAGAGAGTAAGAGAGCAAAATATATAAGATCCTTTAGAGAGAAGAGAGCATGGTGTGTTCCTCCTAGTGCCACAGTACCAAGTATGGGTGCTGGATTGGAGAATCAACAGGTTTCTTCATGTATGTATGATCTTGGTCATCAGGTGAGCATGGCTACGATAGGAGATCTACATGGGTAAGTAAGATCATTGATCTATAGGTATATGTGTGTGTAAGGTTCAAGGTTCATAGGTGTGTAGAACTAGATTGATTTGTAGGTATGCAAGATCAGATAGGACAACAACACAATAGGGAATAGAATCAGGTGGGATCTATTTGGAGTACAGTGTGTACTCAGAAAGAGAGCAAAGAGGAAGGCAAGGAAGATCCTTCCATAAGTAAGATCAGATTGAGTTGCAGGTTGTTGCAGGTTCAGGGGAGATCTACTTGAAGTATGATTGTGTAATTGTGGAGTGCATGGATCATAGGAGTACTAGCAGTAGTGGATACTGGCTGGTTAGAGGTGAACACCAACTCTGTGTTTGAGATGTGTGTTGGGACCTAAGAGAAAGAGCTTTGAGGGAAGATTTACTATTTATGCCCTAGAGGTGTGGGAGCCCTAGAGGTGTGTAAGGAAGAAGAACTGTGGCAGCCTTCTTTGTTGTATTTTCTTCTGGAAGAGTTTTAGTACAAGTTGTGTATTGTCTCTCATATTCTGTGTTATTTCTGAATTCTAGTTGTGTATTCTGGTTAATTTCCTCATGTTAAGTTGCTTGGTAATCAATTGTGTGCTTCCGTTATTTTCCCAACACCTTTAACCTAGATGTTTACCTCTACTATGGGTAACCTACAGGCCTAGAGGTAATCCCATGTTTCCCAAATGTGGAGAGGTCTGAACAAACTCATCCAAGGGTGAAATATTTGTCTACAATAGTTTTGGAATGCCTAGTGGACTAAGGTCCAAAAGAGCATAAGGATTTTTGGTGTGTTTTTATTCTTATCTAATTTTAGAAGAATTAAATCAAACACCAATGGCAACTCTGAATATAATCATCTGGTTATAAATAACCCACATACTTGTAAAATATTTTGATTAATTCTTATGTTTCATGTTACTAATGAAGTTTTTATGTCTAGTTATGTTGATAATCCCTACTACGCACCTCTATATCAACCTTGTTATGACCCATATTATACCCCTAAACAAAAATATCAAGGTTTTTATCAATCCTATGAGCCATGTCAACCCTATGATCATCCTATTCATTCTCCATATGAACATAATTTTATTAAACAACCCTATAAAGAAACTTATGAAGAATGTTGTGATGAAGTCTATGAATAAATATATTAAAAAGAGAATATTAAGGTTATTGAATAAAAAATACAATCTCTTAAGATGCAAGTTATTGAAAGAGAAATCCAAGTTCTCAAGAGACATATTCTTGGAGATAACCTTCCTCAAACTATACCTATCCCTACTCAAAAATAATCTTGTATTCCATATAATTTTTCTCATACTTATCCTCATGAAACCATTTAATATCCTCAATAATATATAATGCAATCCTAAAATGATCCTAATAGATTCCAAGATCCAACTTAGAACTAAGTGGTGAAGTCTTGGAGAAATGAAGATGGAGAGAGTGAAAACCAAGAAGTTAATGTCAAGAAGGAAAGTCTTGTTTTTTTATCAAGACCCATTGTCATCTACCCAAGAACCTTTATCTTTTCCATCTTTGAGGTATATCTAATAATATTTTCAATGTGAAAAAGAGGCCTTAGTTGAGAATGTGGAAGACAAGGTTGTGGTTATTGATGAATTTAAAGAAGACAATGAACAAATTAAAGGGCTTGATTAAGAAAGTGAAATGTCTATAGCTTAGTAAAACCTTATCTCTCTCTCTCCAATAATTATTTAAAATGTTTCCTTCGATCTTCATACCCATTTATGATCCCTCCATCACACCTCCTACTCCCTATCTAACCAAAAACTTGATCACCACCCTCCCTCCTTATCCCTTCTTGAAGGAGAACCTATCCTATGGGAGATTAGTAAGAAAGAGAAAACTAAAGTTGTAGATGATCAATATGATGAAGAGATCACCATAAGGACTCCCCTAGGTGAAGAAAAGTGAAATTCAATATTCTTGAGTGAAGAAAAAGATGTTAAAGGTCATGTTTCAATTGTCCATAAAGAGTTTAGTCAAGACATAAAATAATAGGTGCTTGAGAAGGACTCCACATATACTATGCTAGTAAGTGTTTATGTGTATGAGAAAGATATTAAACTTTAGAATATAAAAGAAGAAGAAGTTACTTCTAATGCTATGGATCAAGATGATTTGTGTAAAATATTCTATGAGGTATGTAGTGAATTTTAGGCCCTTCAAAGGCCTATACATGATGTTATCCAAGTTGAAGATATTGTTAAAGATGATTTACCCTTTGAAGTACAACATGATAGCTCCCAAAGTGTCAAGTTTTTTGAAGTAGTAGATAATGAAATTATAGCTAATAATTTTTTTGATCTAATTAAGAGCACCATGGAGGTCAAAGGGACATTACTTGATGAAGTATCATTGGGTAAAATTGTAGTTGAAGAATACCATGAGAAGATAGCTGAATCAAAATAAGAATCCACCTTCATAGGTGACATGATTACAAATATCATCATTACATTGAAAATCATGCCAAAGAGAGTGGCAATCATGAATAAATTGGAGACATCAATACCAAAGTTCAAATGGAAACATGATTCATTCATTCCTTCATATCATGAAGAAAAAAATGGTATGAGTTTCCCTTTTGATATAGGAGGAAGATTTCTATTAAGGTAATTTTGTGCATGAGTTAGTTCATTTGAGTTTTTTTTTTTCCCTAAGTGTTCATGAGGGAAAAGGTGTGTTTTATTTGGTGTCTTGCTTTGTGTTTTGTTTCATGTTTTCTATTTGGTCTAGTTTTATGGTCCATTCAAAGGCATGTTAGTTTTAAATGTGTTGTATATGTGACTCCATTTCCCAAGGATAGGAAAAGGTAACTATTCCTTAGCATAACAAGCATGTTACCCCTAGGAAATCACTAAAATATTGAATAATTTGACCCTAATTTAAATTAATTAAACTCCCCTACAAGTTCAAAATTCCATAGGGTTTCCTAGGTTGGAAAGTGGTCCACCGTGGTCTTAAAATAGGTCACATACTATGTTTTATCTTATTAAAGCTTATTCATTTGTCATAGTGTCATTTAATGTCTTTTTCGGTAACTTTAATGTAATTATATAGTTTTATATGAAAGGACAAGTATGTCAAAGTGTAATTGAATGTGTATAATGTAAGGAAAGTGTTATAGGTAGTTTTGGAATTAAAATGATGCAAATTCAATGTATAAATAAGAATTTTATCTAAAAATAAGGCCATTTTTAGTTAGTTTTATAGATTCATAATAGTCCTAGTATATGTGGCTAATTTAGAGTGTCCCTTCAGATCCCCATAGCTCATATCCATGCTCAAATGGCCTTGATAGCTCCAAAAATGGTGAAAAATTATCCCTATCTCTCATCTCTCCCTTTGATAGGTCAATGGTCAACTGGTTTGAAGCTAGTATGGACAAGAGGGATAGAGTTAAGGTGAATTCACTTGGAGGTTGAAATTAGTCTCTATAAGATATCATTACATGGTCATATTTCTAATAATAGTGGTCAATACTTTATGAAAAATCTTTAAGATTGTTAACATCTTAAAACTACCTGCATAACCCTTGTACCTTTAGTTTTATTATTTGTTTACATTAACTTGAGTAAACCATGTGATCTATGTGTACTTTAAAATATGAACATACTTTTCATGTGGTTTTCAAACTAGTTTGCATATGTAAATGTGAAAAGATTATCATAAACACTCTCATTGAGCTAGAGGTTGAAAATATGGTCTGTAGGATAGTGTTTTATCAATTAGAATGGTTTGTCCTCTTATGAGTGATTTCAAGTCAAGGCTAATATGATTTTTGCAATCCTCCATAACATGGTGATAAGTTCTCCATCAAGATTTTAGTCTCAAAATTTTCATTGATGGAGTGATAGACCTAAAACACAAACACATTCAATTAATCCCAAATAGATAGTCATCTATAAGACTATGTTTAAGTGCCTAGATAGTGGGTTGACACGAGAGTTGGTCTCCAAGATAGAGCCTTTATCAAGTTTACAAGATTAGCATGAAGATATATAATTCTTAACCACATCTAAGCACATTCAAGACCAATTCAAGAAACATATAGAGTGTTAGGGTGTAAAATATTAAAAATGGATTGATTACCTTAATTTCTTGAAGAAAGGGATCATGCCTCATAGTGTATCCTTTATTGGTGAATATTATTGAGATATGAGTAGGTCTAGTTATTTCATGCTAGTAGCCTAGGCCTAGTACTATCATTTCAACATAAATAAAATACTGGTAGATCAAGATATGGTGATGGTTGAGTGGTTTCAAACCAATAAAATCTTGACTAAAAATATTCAAATAACTACAATGTTGAGAGAGCTAAAGTGAATTTTTAGCCATACCTTGGAAGTGCCTAAAATACCTTATGATGAAGAAATGATAGTGTGTGAAGGCATATATGAACTCATATAGATGTGATATAATCATATTAACATGAATATTGATATTAATAATTATACACAATTATTTCACATGAAATAATCACCTATATGAATCTCATAACTTCATGAATTGACATTTACATTTAACACATTCTACTGACTAGCCTAATTAAATGAAAGGTACAAGTTGTGAAGTTAGGTATAATTTTAAGATGGATAATAATAGTTAATAAGTTATAAAATTAATTATATAATATTCCCTTGATATTATAAGAAGGAAAAAATGGGGTTGAATAAATAGATGTCTAACTTCAACCTACAGTTAGTCCAAAACCCTACACAATCAACTTATAAAAACTAGTCTTGAGGAATTTGAAGGTTTGAGGGGTCTATAGGTGTGATGTATATTTAAAATTTGATAAAAATAATCATAATTATTTTAATAAGGCATTTATAATCTCATTTGTGTCATGTGAATAGTTAATATGCTTTTTATTTTGTCTAACTCTACTAGCAAACCAACCTACAGACTATGATACATGAATATTGAATGAATGAATGGGAGAGCCTTGGATAATTATATAATTATTTTTGGATTTTAATTAAGGTTTAATAGATACTTATAATCAATTAAATACATTTATAACTTTAACAAGTGGATATAGACTCAAAAATATAGTCTAGGTCTATTAGGTCTAGAATTAAGCCTAAACCTTCATAACCTCTAAATCAATCTAGATGACTAATTTATATTTACAAGGCATGATATAGAATTCATGGGAGAATATGAGGATGTTAATAACCATTTTTTGTATTAAAAATAATAGGATTGGTCATTCAATCCTAAATTCCTATTAAAGGTACTCAGAATGTATAAAAGGAGCTCGAATATCACTTTCTTTTACTCACATTTATATGTACACTATGAATGGTTCATTAAGGAGTTGCGAATAGTTGAAGGGGGTCCATAATTGGTTCTTAGTGAAATTTATTTAGGGATTGAATGTCTATATTTTATGAACCATCACTAACAACCATAATAACTCAAAGCCCTCTTAAAACCCTTACTTGAACCCGATGGATAAAATATGGAAAGAAATGAATTTAGAGGAAGTTAATAGATCTTAAAAATGATTTGGACTTGTCTATCCCTATTTTGGTATCTTTGACACCTAAATTTTTTGTACTATCTCTTATACAAAAAGGCCTAATATTAAGTTTTGTGTGGGATTTGGGTTGTTTTATAGGTGTATAAGGGAATTGTTGAATGTAAGTCATTACAAGAGGTGTGCAGGGACCTGTTTCAACTCCTTATACTAATATCTCAACATGGTTTTGTATTAAAATCCCTCTTCTAGACTATTCAAGATAGGTAATCCTAAATAAAATAGTGAGAATGAACATGACTGCCTAAGCTTGATGGTGAAAAGTGGGATACTAAATATTTGGAGGTATATTTGATAGACTAGATGACAAAACAATATTGAATAGGTGTCTAACACCTTTAAATGAGCTCCCTTAGACAAATTCATGTCACCTTGATGATAAATGTGAGGATTGAAGCCAAGAGGACTAGTAAGAGACTACAGATAGTAAATGACAAGTGTAATAAATAAGGGTATTAGTTGAAGGCATAATGACTATCCCTGATATCATTTCCATATTATCATGTCCTAACATATGTGTCAACATCTTTCATAGGTAGTTCAATATAGATGCATTACTCACTATCACGAGTGCAATTTCAAGGAAGAACATGAAGAGTCTCTTTACCAACTTGAAGGATATGTCATGTTTATGATGGACATTTATCCAAGAGGAGCTTAATGACCTATTTACAACTTCATTATCTTACACTATAACCAGTTCTCATAGTTTTACACTTTCCCTTGTGACCCTTCTACTTCTCTTCATCCCTCTCATCTCCTATACTCTATGTATGCAAGCCATTTTGGAAATTATATCTAGTACACACCTTATATGTAAAATACCTACTAGTTTGGCACCTTTTTTTGCCTTTGAACAATATAATGAGGTTGAATTTATCTCTAAAATCTCTTTCCTAAGTGTGACAATTAGTTTACTTGGATGTTAGGTGATTATTATCTTATCCTTCCTTTCATTTTGCTCTTGCATGTCTTGTGTGAGTGATATCTCTTATAACAGGTCTCATAAAGTGTATGTGTTTGTTAAAATTTTCTTAAAGTGTTTGAGGGACTACTATTGTCTAGTATCAGACATTATTTTAACCCACCTCTAGATATGCATAGCAATCTACTTTTATGAGAAATACTTATGTTAGGACAATGAGTTAAGGTTAGTTTTAGTACTTTTATTTCTTAATACAGATGCAAGTGTGTTGTGTAGACTTAATTTTGGTATATCACCTCATTATCATAGGTTTCCTTTATGTCTCTTTATTCCCTTCTCATCCACAATAGTTATTGTCCTAGTGTAGTGTGAACCTAAAATATAAATCAAGGGATCTATCCTTTTAACCTAGAGGTTTGCCTCTATTGTAGGCAACTCACAAGCCTAAAGGTAAATCCCATGTTGGAAAAATGTGGATATTTTTATATAAAATCATACAAGGGTGCAATATTTGTCTATAATAGTTCCTTAAATTTCCCTCTACTTATGTTGTGTTGGTTGTGTCAAAACACCAATCAACATATTTGGCACTAGAAGGAGGGTTATGAACATAAACTAAGATTTATAACCAAAGATTAGTTTGAAACACTTTAGATACACTATCTACACTGATTTATAGTATAGTTAAAACTATAAATAAAGAGGATAAACACTTGATCAAAGCATTTTATTTTAAAATTTGAGCTATTAAAAATCAGTGAACATATAAACTTGGGGAGTAATTAGGGAAAAACTAAACATATCTAATAAAATGGTAGCTCACTTATAGTCACTCTTTTTTTTGGTTAGTTTACTATCCCTCAAAATCAAAAAATGTCTAATCCAATGGCCTTGCTTAGTTAAGGTATTTTCTCTATGAATGTTACAGGGATTCCTCGTGACCTATGTAATAACCTAGACAACTTCTATCTAAAATATGTAACCAATGGAATTTAGACTATTAAAGACCACATCCAAGAATTTAAATATTCCCTTATCTAAACCCAAGTTCAATATGAGTATGTATAATACCATTTATTTACCTATTAGTTGGGAGAAACTACATACCCATGGTATGAAGGCTTACCAATTCACTTTATCACCTCTTGGGGTGATCTTGAGACAGTGTTTGTGACTCACTTTAGGCTCTCAATTTATCTAGTTTTTCTCTATCACCACTTTTCTACCATTATGAGAGAATCAAATGACCCCATTATCATGTCTAATGCTCAGTTTAAAAAGTTATACCATAGGCTAAAATACCCAGACATCCTAGTAAAGGGTTCAACTATTAAGATTTACTTAAAATTACTTGACCCATTAACATCCATGGTCCTTAGGAGAACTCCTACTTCAATCAAATATTTATCCTTTGATTATAATGAAGTGGTTTATACTAAACATCATATATCCCTATAAGGGTATTGTGTAGGACCACAACCATCATTAGGAAAACAAGGTACTTACAATAAAATACCCATGCATAATCAAGATCTCATACATAACACACCACTAATGAACCTAATCCTAAGAGCTATGTATTCAATTCCATCTAGTGTAAAATATACTCCCATTGAACCTTATGCCTAGTGGTTAGCCATATATGCCTTCAAATCACATAATGTCATAGGTGAATAATCAACACTTAGTTCCCATGGAATATATCAATAATGTTACTATGCCAAGCACTAGTGGTTATGCTACTTCTAGTGGAAGTTAACAAGTTATATATTAATTTATAAACAACTAAATACCTAAAAATAATAGTCATAACCAATCACACATGGTTACCCCAACATTTATTAAAGTTATTACACATTTGGTCAACCCACAACGACAAATAAGTAACTAAGTGTAGACCATCAAATGGCCAATTTGTAGTAAATAGTCTAAATATTGTCAAACAACATGGTTTATTTGTAGAGTAAAGTTACTTATAGCACACCAAAAAACTACAAAACCACCTCAAAGTATGAATTTTAACTTTGAAAGGACCAATAGGCATTAAAATACTAGGTTTAACAAAGGAAATGTTCTTAGTCCCTTAGATGATATTAATAAAAATGCCAATAATAAGGATTCAGACTTAGTGAATGTTATTCAATTGGCATTTTAAACATGGTGCATAATACACAACATATATGATCATGCTATAACATATTATGTTGAACTCTTGGCTACCTCTAACAAATTCAAAAAGGAGATGGATAATCTAGAAATAGTTCTCATAAATGATGATAATTCAAACTATGATGGAGGAAATAAAAATATAGACATAGACTTGGATACTTAAAAATTACCATTTGATGATAATAATGAGCCCAAGGATGAATTATATGAGGTCCATGGCTTTAATAAGTTTCAAAGTGGAAATAATTATTAGTCAAGGAACAAATTAAAAAACCCTTTAACCACTTATACTCCTCTGAATACCACCCATGTTCCACCTAATGTGTATTCAAGAAATAACCCCCCCCCCCCACATAATTGACCTATGAAATTATATCAATATAGGAACAACATAACCCTTCCATAGGCTCATAAACTAATATAGAAAAATAAACTTACCTATACCATTGTAGAGGATCTGAAGACAATAAAGGAAAACATAAAAATGTAAGAGTTTATTCTTAAATAATAATTATTAAAAGAAATATCTCCTCATAGAGGGAAGGAACATGTTGATACTACTAATGTATATGTTTTCATTTATATAAAAAAAATTGAAACTACACCTTTTATACTTATAATTTTTATTTTTGGTAAAAACATACATAATTGTCTTATGGATTTGGGTTCTTTAGTTAACATTACACCATATATAATTTGACAATAAATGGGCCTCACTCTGGTGAAATCAAATAGAAACATTTTCCAACTAGACATTATAGATTTGAAAGTGGTGGATGAGTTGAACAACATACATATGCATCTAGCTTTAGATCCAAGAATTCAACAATTTATTGGCATCAAAGAGGTGGATATACTAGATGCATATGACATGATCTTCAGTAGAGATTTTTCCAAGATGCTTAATGTCTATATGGAAGCTATATTCTCACATATGTGTCTCCCATCTAGGGTATCCCAAACTATATTAGAATTGAGAGAGAACCCAATATGACTCACATGATTACATAATATAATAACACCAATGAAATTATGTATGAAGAGTCAATGTTTGGCGTGTATACATTAGAAAAAGAATTAAAGTATCATGAAATATTATTTATTAATATTTTGACTATGCATCACAAAAAATAAGAATTATATGAGCTATACCAATTGTATGGGGAGGATTTTCTTAGTGATTCTCAAATAGTTTCATTCCATAGTCCTATCCTAGTAAATGAAGAATTATGGTAGGTAGATATAAGTCAATGTGTGGATCTTTCACATTTTTTTAATGATGAAATGGACATTATTTACACTTATATTCCTATATTACCCACTAAAAACAAATCCAAAGGGTCTCTTTTAGCTAATAAATAGAGTGGCCTCTTAATAAAATATGAGGAAGTCAACCAAGAAGTAAATATTACGACAACACCTATGTTGCATAACACAATCATCATAGATAAAATCCATATATGAACCCTAAAATTAGATGATCTAAATCAATGAATGGGTGTGGTGTTGATATTTAAATCATTAACACAAGATGGAATTCCTATTTATCTATTTTTAATCTATATTTTACTTGCACAAATAATGTGGCTGAATATGAGGCACTAGTTCACACCCTCCAATTTGTTATATGAAAGAAAGTAAAGAATATCAAGGTTTTTGGTGATTTATAATTGTTTTTGAATAAATTAATGAGATAATAGACCGAGTATGTAACTTGATGAAGGACTTTAATGCATTTAATATGCAAACATTGCCTCACATTAGATGCATTAGAAAGTACCTTGGAACATATTATTGAATATAATTTTATGATATTATTAGTGTATTTTATCTCAATTCCATAATTTTGGTAACATAAGGAAATTTTATGTGTTCATTGATGATCAACACATTCTTGACTTCATTACCAACACTAAGGTTTTTGTAAACTAGATTATATATGAAGATAACTGAGAAGAGTGTGAATTGGATCAAGGGGGTAATATAAATTTGAAAACCAATAATATACAAAATGTAATTATCTCATTAGAGTGACTATTTATTATGGATTATCAAGGATAATGGGAAAGATCAACCCTGATAAAAGGTATGGTTCATGAGCATTATAATTTAGGTAATGCCAATGATTTGAAAAATGTGTTTTTAGGCATGACATGCACTCAAATGAAAAAAAAGGGATTATAAAATCCATTAAATACTTAAATTATGTCATTTCATGGAGCTATGAATACTTTAATGTGTTTGACACATCCATTCTCATGTATACTATCCCTCTCAATCCTAGGGTCAAGCCATTTTGACAAGGATAAAGGCCCATGAAATAATTTTTAGAGCCATTAATCCATAAAGAAGAATAAAATATTCTATCAAAAATATTTATATTTCTATTAATACAATTTAAATGGGTGGCCACTTTGGTTCTAGTTAGAAATAGAAATTCAGAGATATGCCTTTGTGTCAACTTTCATAACTTGAACAAAGCCATAGAAAAGGAAATTACCCACTACCTTCACTAGATGAAGCTATGTAGATAGTGAATAGATATTTAAGTTATAATGAGGTCAACTATGACGATCTGATCAAGGAGTTATTAAAAATAATTTTGGAACATTTTCATACATAAGGATGTCATTTGACCTAATCAATTTTGGTACCACATTCCAAAAATCCATGGACATTGCATTTAAGTATATAATGAAAAAATACATAATCATATACATGGATGATCCATCTATTTTTTCGAAGAATAGAGGAGACCACATCAAATATTTAAGGATGGTGTTGTAGAGGTAGAAATAACATGGGATTTACTTAAATCTTAATAAATGTATCTTTGGGGAGACTAAGGAAAAGATATTGGGCCATATTTTTCTAAAAAAGGCATATCCATCAAGCCAAAAAAAAGTAGAGATGATTCAATATATCCCATTTCCTACCAATAGAAAGGGGTTGAAGTCTTTCTCTGGAAAAATTAACTTCATGATGAAGTTTATTTTAGGGTTTGTATAGATAGTTAGGACACTCATTAATATGCTAAATAAGGATGTAAAGATCAATTATAAAGCTAAGGCACAAGAAAATTTTGATCAAGTAAAGTCTAAAATTGTAAACACATTATTACTACTTAGTAAATATTACACAAAACCCATGTATATCTACTCCTTTGCTTCAAAACATTCAAGTGTAGTTATTTTAACACAAAAGAAAAAAGGAGATAAGAGACATGTGTCCTTTATGGGTTCCCCTCCAATAAAAACTAAACTTAGGTATTTAATGATTGATAAAAAAATCCTATTATTTGATTAAGGAAGTTAAAATGTTTAGACACTTCATTATTCACAAAAAGGTGTTGTCATGGTGCTTAATCCAGTCATGAAGGCTATGATAATGCATAATGAATTAGGTAAAAGACATGGAAAATAGATGACCATTATACATGAATTTGACCTATAAATCATACCTATGAAAATATATAGAGGCTAGGGTCTATTTAAATCCATGGTTAAAGTGGACCCCTAGATCATTTTATAATAGTACTCAATGTAGAATATTTCAATAAATGATTGGTACTAAGACATTATTTTTTACTTGTTGAACAATGAGTGTCCACACCACCTAGATTCTACCCAAAGGAGATCACTATGCCTAATTAGAAATAATTTAATGATTAAAATGGGCCTAATAAATAGAAATAACCATGAATGCATATATATAATATTCCTAAATAAATTGGAAGTGGATGAAGTACATATAAATTCCCATGGGAAGTATGGAACTGAACATAGTTCAAGTAGTACTAAAATCCACCAAATACTAAGGGTGGGTTATTATTATCCTGATGTATTTAAAGACTTTCATTCCCATGTTAGGATCTACCACACTTTCAAAGTTTTATAACATAGATAACACACTCCTACCATGCCATTACAGCCTATTATTGAGGTCAGATCATTTACTAAATGGGTATTGGAATTCATGGGATCCATTAATGAAAATTATTATATAGTACACAAACTCATCTTCATAGATGATAATTAATTTATACATTATGCCAAAGCCTATGCTTTTAAAAATTACAGAAAGACATAGTTATTAACTTCCTTGAATAGAACATTATCACCATGTTTGGCATGACATTTATTTAGGTATACGATAATGGCCCTACTTTATCTTGATTAAAATTCATTGAATTGGCCTATGTAAACTAGGTAATCCTCAAATACTCTTACAATTATTATTTACAAGGTAATGGGGTTATTAAGTACATAAATACAAATTTAATTGATTTAATTAAGTGAATTTTGGAAAAAATTAACCTATGTATTGGCACATGTTAAAATTTTAATTATAGTATGATAGGACTAGAATAAAATTTTCTTTACGTACTTTATTATACCATTTGGTAGATGGCCAAGATATCCATTTCCCTATTCAAATGCAAATCACCACCTTATAATTAATGAATGATAACCTAGAAATAGATGATAAATTATAATCTTTCCTCTTCAATCATATGTAAATTAAATAAAAACATAATGTCGCTTTGTTGTACTTTAACAAGAATCAAGAGGTTGTCAAACATTGGCTTGACAAATGAGATATAAATAAAGCCTTTTGGATCTTTGATATATCCCTTATTTGTAACAAGTCTCATGGAAGTAAGGGACAACATAGAATATTTAACACCTTATATTTAGGACCCTGTAAAATCTTTAAAATCATGGACGAGAACACATTCTACATAAGGTGTCTAACTAGTGTGGATGTTTTTTTCCTATAAATGGAAAATTCTTTAAGAACTATTTATAGGCTTGGATTAACTTGGTTATTCCTATAAATAATTTATTTTTCCCTTTCATTTTTTATTTTATGTTTGATTTTTTTCTTTTCTATCTGTTTGTTATGCTTTTTCATTGTTGGTTTGGTTTCATTGTTGTTCCTTTTGGACCTAGACCATAAATTTTGGATCAAAAGTTCCCATGTTAATTAATGAAGGTTTGTAATTTAAGTGACATAAATGACACTATAATATCTTAAAATATAGAAATTATTGCCTAAATGATTGCATGAACTACTATGTTTTTTGTGCATTTTTAGAATTTTGAAGGCCTATGATTCTAAAAAGAACATGTGAATTTAGAAATGATATTTTATTTTCTCAAAGCCATAAAATGCATTTTATATAAATAAATATAAGCTTATGAAGCATTGAAATAATACTAGACTAGTATTAAGTTCTCATGAACTAACTGAGTATCCTTTTATCCATGGCTTAGTTCCCAACCCTCAATGGACAAAAATAAAAATATTTTTCAAAATAAATACAATTTTGAAGGAAAATGAATTCAAATGTAAAATCTCAAGTTTTCCTCAAAAGTGTGATTCAAGAAACTCCACTATATGATTTCTAGCTTGGTTGGGAGTGGATCAAGCCCTTGATTATAATCATAGGTATCTTATCATGTATATAAACACTTATCTTGTAGCAGAGCAATGCCCATGCCTTTACCCACAATCTAAATTTAAATATATATCTCCCTCAAAATTTATGATTTATTAAGTAATCATAGTTGAATGTGTGTGAATGCAAAGTTGTAAATTAATGAATCACTGTAGCACACACTAATGGTCTTTGGGAAACATAAGAACTTATTATGCTACATGTTGTAGCATATTTTCATGTCTTTGTGTTCTAATTTTTCCTAGGTAACTATTTGCAGCTAATACTTATTTTTTGGATGACAATACTAAGATCTTGGATTGTTAACATAGTAAAGAGTATGTTCTAGTAGAGTCACTAAATTTTATTTCTTACACAACACACCCTAATTTCATCATCAATATCATGGAACCTATTTTTTATATAGAGTCTTGTCTTGTTTTTTTTTTATAATTCTTTGATTCACCTTATATATTTTTAGTTAAATTAGGGATATTTACATTTTAAAATCCTTAGATTTCCCTTTTATTTATTTTATGCTTGGTCAATCCATTGCTAACACCTTTGTTTATATATTTAATGTGATTGAAGTCAATCTTAAAAAGTGAAATTATTCTTTCTAGATTTCCATTTGATTTAAATTGGGGATGTTCAACCTACCATTCATGTGGGTCTAAAAAATTAGAGTTAATGCCAATATTTAACTACTAGAAGTTTGCCCTTGCTTTTTTGGATAAATATTTGTACTTTCAAATCGATCAATCCCTTTCTTGTTTTCCCTATGGTCTCTTTTTGTTGCATTTTCCATAGATTTTTCACACTCATTGTTGCCTTAGTATTTTTACTGAAATCTTATGAAACTTAAAGTTACACAAATTAATGTGATAAATATTCATGTCTCTATCACATTTAATTAGGGATTGATTCATCAAAAAATGACTAAGTCTATGATATTTCCCCTAATTCCCTAAGATGATGACATGTGTCACCATCATAAAAAACTAAGATTGATCTATGCAGTTATCTAAATCCATGGATCACTTTACTACCTACCCATTATTTGATGTTTAGATCGATGGATTTGGTTGGTCCTTAGCCAAGGAAAGTTAAAGACTAGTATAACTTTGATACGTAGAGGCATGAGTTCATGACACATAACATGATCACTAGAGCCCAGGATAGATAGGAAAGATAAAAAATAATATCTCTCCCCTTATCAAAGGCTTGAGATCATGCCATGTGGAATGATACCAAGAGCCCAAGGCTCTATGGAAAGCCTTAATCATAGTGATAGTCTAGAGGCCCCATAATCATGTCATGTGGCATGAGCACATTTCATCCTATAAAACTCAAGAAGTTGGGATGATTCTACATGGCATCATCCCATTAACAAAAGGCCATAGAATAATGAATGAGGGTCATCCAAATAGACCTAGTGACATCAAAAAACCCTATATCATAAATTTTATGTGTGTCTAATCATAAACAAAACATAAACTATGGGACTTTGACTTAATGAAAGCATGCCATGTGGTAACTATAATTAGATTAAATTTAATGACCATATCGAATGATAAATTTATCAAAATTGACTGAGTAATGGTTATTTTTATAAATTTCACTTATATGTCAAATTCTTGATCTTTACCTTGATCTGTTTAATATTCTAATGCAAAAAATCATGTTCATTTGAATATATATGGCTATGAGAATGACTACTTAAAATGGAAATTCATTGGTGTTTACAACATGTGGCTTCCTTATTTTATTCATGGCATTTTTTGTGATGGGTCTTTATACATGAATAATGGTTATAATTTAATTCAAAGTATCTATATATGTGAATGTTTCAAGTTAGAATTCAAATATTTGTTTAATTATTGCATTAATTATCATTTTTTCCTTCCTATGTTTTCTCAAAAAAATTTATGACTTAGCCATTTTATTTTAAATGCGAAAGTTTGAATGATTTAACTTAGATACTTTATTTATCAACCATATAAGGATTTTACATCTAAATTAAAGTTCTTTGGAAATGTGAATAAGTGTTTAAAAGGATCTAGACTCCATCATTGTGCTACATGACATGATCAAGGAGGTCGAGGCATCAAGGCAAGCTCAAAAAAGTCTAAGTCCCATAAACCTTGATCCCTTAAGATCATTACATGTGGAATGGTCATGATAAATTGATCCCACTAGGAAACCAAAGGTAGTATAGATTCTCAAATCCCCACTGACTATTTAATCTCTTAGATCGACAGATGGTGAGAGCTGATAGTTTGTGTGGAAACAAAGGTAACATCTAATGCCTAAAGACCAGATATGTCACTGAGTTAATAATTCACATGAGGAAAAATGAAAAATCCAAATCCTAAATAATTTATATGTCACCATGTAATGACATATCTAGGTTTAATGACCTAGGGATGATGAAATGATGACTGAATGCTACCAAGAATTGATCTACCAAATTAAAATCTTGTAAAATCTAACCAACAATAGACCCAGTGGTGAAGGAGATATAAATCCCTAGATTTCTATAATTATTTTATGTGTAATCATCCCATGATTTTGGGGATGGTATAACATAAATAAAGCTCATATAACATAGATAATGTGGTTTAAAAGGTGGAGGAAACTTGGAAGCTCAGGAGATTGCCAAGTGGCATAGTTAGGTGAGGCCAAAAGAAAGAAACATGCTACCATGGAAATAAAGAAGGAAAATTAAGGATCTATGATGACATCCATACATATATCCGTATGAAAACATGAACTCATGAGTCCAAATTTGATGTCCATCTGACTCATTAAAGCTTTCAAGCCAAAGAAATAAACTATGATATTTATCAAGAACATAAATGAACAAAGATGTTAAACTGCAATGTAAATAAATAGGCATAAATTTCCAAATGACTAGTGGCATTAACATTTAATCATGGAAAATGTGTGAACATAGATCATAATCACATGGGGATTAAATCATGTAAAACATATAAGATAAAAATTTGGTTTTAAAATAGCATGGGGATATACTAAAACTAAATGGGTATGGCTTATTTGGTATATTTTTCAAGGATTCTCAACCACCTTTTCAAGTCATAATCTAATTATGTAACTACCCCATTAGTGGGATGAATTGAAATATTGTATGTGTATTATCTATAAATATGATCAGACAATCAATGTAATATTATCTAGCTCATTATGAATTGTAATAAAAACATAGTGATCTCAAACATTTTAGCTTTTTTTTACTTTCCTATATTAATCCCTCACTTTGTGTAATTTTACTAGTTATGCTAATAAAGTTTTTAATTTAATGACTACTAAAAATCCAAATTATTGTTAATAAACTGGCACATCTTGATATTTTGAGTCCTATGGAGCTTGGTGGTCATTTTTTATGCATGTCTTATGGTGGTTATTATTTTTCTTTCTCCAAATCAACTTCCCCTCAAACTCTTGCACCATCCTTCTAGTTGTGGATTTTCTAGGTCTATCTTATCTAAGGATTTGTTTCATGGGATTTTCTCATTTAGACACTTCAACTTCACCTTCATGGTAATACGACCCTTTTATCTTTATTTCCCTCTTTTCTTTGACATTTTTTTATAAGTTTTTATACTTTCTATCTTGGCTATCAATGAATACAATTTGAATATACATGTTTATCTTGATTTTAATTATTTTTCACTACCATTATAGCATTTTTGAATATAAGTAATGAGAAAACAATATAATTTATCTCTTTTTAGGTCATACAAATGTCAAGACATTATTTTCATTTTATGTATGTTTATGCAAGTATTTTTTTATTAAAACTCTCCTTTGTGAACATATATTTAAAACTTTGTACACCATATATAGAGGTTAAAGCTGGTATAATCCCTTGAATCTCAATTTTTAAAATAGAACCCTTATGAATCATTTTTATTGGCCAATTGGTCTTGTCTAGTATGTCAAGAACTAGTAGAAGAAACCTTAGGGAGGTCTTATAAATCTACTTTAAAGAGAGGAAAAGGTTATTCTAATCTCCCTCTTCATGTGTTGTGCTGGTTGTGTCAAAAAAACAATAAATAACATCCCCTTTTTTGATCCATTTCCATTGAAAATTATTAAAATGATCAAGCATTTACATCATAGTTTAGAAATAACATTGAAATTTTGATTAATTTAATGTATTAATGGATGTTAATTATTAATATAATTAATATTCATTATTAATGAGAGTGAGAAAGGATCATCAGTAGAATAAATACTAATAATTTTACTCTTCAAATCTAAAATCATGATTCCTCATATGAGAACTTTCTTGGATTTACAAGTTATAAGTTAAAAACAATCTTTAGTAGAATAAAATATAATGAGAGAGATAAAGGAAAGAATAGTATGATATATGGCGGAAAAAACCTCTCAAATTAATGATAATTAGTATTTAATCAAGTCAATGAATCAAGTAAGATGGTTTAAAAAATAAATAGAAAAATGTCCAAACCCTAAAGCTTTCAACATGAAAATAATGAAATGAAACTTAATACAATCATAAGTTTTTTAAAAAACCTTAAATAATGTTTTTCTAATAGGCATGATTCCATTCCATTCCTTCCCACATAAAATTTTTTAGAAACTCATAATTTTTATTAGACACTTGAAAAGGTTAGTTTTGATGAAGCCTTGATATACATGACTTATGCCTATGTAAATGACTCTTCCTCCAAATCTCTCTTAGAAGTTATCTTATCTATAGACTTGAGATTCCCAAATTTACAGTATTCATACACATCATTTCCATAATATCTTCATGAAAAATTTACCATCTTACTTAGATTTTATCATGATCTCAAATCATTATTTCCGATCTTTTGGATTATTCCAGATATAGTAAAATGGATAACATTACCATATCTTTATAGCATTTCCATACTCATCTACATGCCACTTAACAACTATTTTTCCAAATTAAAATCCTTACTTTTACTCAATCAAATATTTTTCATGTCTTTTTAATGGGAAATTATCCAAAGAATCAACTATATAAACATACCAAACTTAAACATATCCATATCTAGAACTTATTTATACAAAATATATTTTTCATCTACACATTGATAAGAATTTCCTAAATCTTTCAAATATGAAACCCATCAAATATGCATGCCTTGTTACAATTATAAATATCATTAAAGTTTGAATTCATAGGTTGTAATGTGTTGAAAGCCATAAATATGATTGCATATCATGATAGGATGACAATAATTACACACACACACACACACATAGAGGATAACCATGTGTGGTATATCCTTCTTCATAGTACTAGAATTTAGGAATCACTTATCCTCTTAGTGTGAGGTGGTTGAGGTTACCTGAACCCATACTTTATAATTATTTTTTCTATGTCATATTATTCTAGAGAGTGCAAGTTAGGGGTTTTATGGAAAGATAAGGAAGATAAAGTTATTCACAAAATTATTATTAAATTTAAATACTTATGAGACACTTGCATACACATGCATATTGATTCAAAATTTCACATTTTAACAAAATTCTCCTAGATGAATTTGGTAGAGCATAGATATATCCAATTTATGCATGAGTTTAAGTAGTATTAAACTTGTCATGTTGTGTTTCACAATCTATTCTCTAATTTGAGTAAATTAAAAGCCCCTAAATAACCTATTTGATGCTTTTACACTATAACAAACTAAAATTTAACCTATCCAAGATAATTATCTATCTTCTATATCATTTTCATAGATACAAAAATATAAAAAAAATAGTTATACTCTATTTTTACTTTCATATTTTATTAATTTATATGTACATTATAAAATATGAATTAAACTCAATTTTTTGGATTTTTTAAAGCATTAATTCCAAAATAAGATAAGAAATACTGTCAAACTCATTATTATTTTGAGCGTGAAAAATCTTAGGGTTTCATTCTACTTTATTAGGGTTTAATATTAGAGTGTTATGGTTTATAACCTAATTTATAAGTTCACCTTAAATGTTTTAACATAAACCAACATTAAAATCTAAATTTAATGATACTAAAAATGAATCAAAACCACTATTAACACAATGTTATAGCCTACTATTCAACGTGATTTATCATCTCCTTAAAAGAGGAAATTTTCACAATTGCCTAAACCACCTCATAATAAACTATTGCATTTAAATGAGTGAATTCTCATATCTCTCCCTTCCCAAATAGAGGTTTATAGGAGTTATATTTAATATTATAGATTCGATAGTAATGAAAATTTTGATTATCATAGATGAAAACAACATTAAACTAATAAATGCATCAATTTATGACATAAAATACAATATTTGTGAGATGAAAATATTATTTATATTAATTCATATATAAATTATTAAAGGACATAACTTAATTGGAATGAAAAGATGAAAAACCTTTAATCCCTCTCCAAATCATTAGGTATAATAGGCTAACAATAAGTTATAATTTCATATGACTTACATTACATGTCATCCTATAATATATTATGATTTTTGGACTTAATAGGAACATATATATACATTTTATTATATTCACTTAATCACTTTATTGATAGTTTCTCTTGTATAGGCTTATCAACACATCAATATCCATAAGTGAATACCTTAAAGGTCACACCTAAAATGGGGTGGGATCCAATCATAGTAATTTGTGAAATATGTTTGCATAATATTATCACACCACCATTATTATTAGTATAAAATCCTTCATGTCTTCCTCAATCTTACCTCTTCATATAATTTTCAATCAAATTTTATTTCTTCACTATATCAAAATGTATCAGTGTGGATGAAACATATATTGTCATGTGTTTATATCCATATAATGGATTTCACATCATGATAATAGTACACTTATTTCACACACATAGTTATATGGGATAACTATTTATGGTTTGATCCCTCTTTAGAGTATTATAATTTATAAAATGTTTATATAATTAATGAGGGGGTTAAGTTTATCTAAACCTGTCACTTTTAACCCTCTTTTCTATGTCACATTAGTATCAATAGTGAAAACTAGATTTTTTAGGCAAAGAAAAGGAAAATAAAGTTATTTGCACAATTAAGAAGATACATGAATACATAGAAGCCACTTTTAGACACCGTCATAGAAATACAAACCTTCATATATTAAAGGAAGTCTCATAGATGAATATGGTAGACATTGAGTCCAACACACCCCATTTTAAAAAAATTCAAATAGGGACACATTTATCCTAAAAATCCTATGTTTTCTCCCATTAGGACATAAATTGGCCTTAAAATAATTTTGGACCCAAACATAATGAAGCCTATGTTTTATCATTCATGACTTATAAAATTTAGTGTAAAATTGAGGCATTAATTAATTAAAAGGATGGTTTGTGTCTCAATTTGATTTATTTGACTAACTAAACTAACCATTTTTTCCAAGCTTATCACTTTTGACTTTACATGTCAACTTCAGATTAATAAGTGTTATCTATTCATTGAAATATTATAGACTATCATTTTTTACTCAATATATCATGTTATAAATTCCTTTTATATCTAAAGTACATGAGGTTATACCATGTGTCACCATATCAGCCCATTTGATGTATTCAAAAGAAACTAAGTTACGAAGTCCTAGTGACCAGTTATGCAAGTGAGATTTGGTCATGTGCCTTCATCTCACAATGTCATAGCCCTTAGCCTAGAGTCCTAAGACATGAAAAATAATGACAAAAAAAATTGAATAAGATCACTCCATGTGTATCAACATCACTTTGTCACATTATTTGGTGAGAAAATATAATTTATAAATATAGGTGACCAAAGGACTAATCAAAATCACTCCAAATTTTATCACCTTGATGCACAAAAGTTAATATATAAATTGATATAGTTAAAATATACAAACCAAGAGACATAAGGATAGAATACCTCATGTCATTATTTACATAGTCATCTACCACATGTATTTCACCTATTGATAAACATGTCTATTATATGATAGTAATATACCACATATCATGCCACATGTCATCACATCGGTACCCCATACATTAAAATGACCTAGGGAATCAAAGACCTATATAAACCAAGTGATGAATAAAAAATACACCACATTTCATCCAATGACACATTCAAATGCTATAAACACAATCAACTTCAAATAAGAAATATAAATACCATGACTGCGTGATATAATGACAATTGTAAAAGGCATACGATCACTTTAAAACCTAAATAAGTAACTAAGAAATTAAAAGTAATTTCCAAGTGACACATTTAAAATAATCCTACAGATGTTGTCATAAAATTATATTCAAATTGGAACTGACATGTAACAAAGACCTTTATACTATAATTAATTATCATGAATGAGGGATTTGAGCAATGAACTCACTGCTAATAAATGAACTATGTACTACACTCCAAATCAAATTTAGTCACATCACCAATATGTTAACCTAAAAATTACTATGTAACATTATATATAAGCTAAAATTATTAATTTTTTAATTTAATAAATAGATTAATTAACATGATAATTGAGGCCAAGAATTAAGAACCTACTCCCTCAATGTTTTGTTTTGGGAAGAGATAAGAACTAAAGGATGAAAAATTCAACTAGGCTACTATAAATAATGTATTAAAGAAGTATTAATCCATTTATGTAGATATTTATTCCATTCAACCATAAAAGGATGAGTAAAATATAACTCTTGATGAGAAGGAATATAGAGATGGCCTATTTTTAATCAAATCTATTAGACATCACAAAGTAATGAATAATTTTTAGGTTTTTCCCTATCCTAATTTTGTTTATAATTTATTTAAAACAAGCACATGTAAGAAATAAAAAAAATCATAAAAATAGTACACATGTATTGGCATGTATATCCAATATAACCTTTGATAAGTATTATAGACATCCAAAACTAGACATCACTTACAACCATAAAACAACCAATGAGTAGTTCAAATATATTAGTGTAATGGTTACCTTGATAATATAGGTCCACAATCCCAATAAGTTTGATATGAGGGAGAGGAATAAAATTACTCAATTTAAACCTAGTGTTATAATTATCATGGCCTTGTTGAATAGACTCCATGGATCCCCATAAATATCTCATGTGAATGAATCTAGGTCTTATTTCTATCTATAATTTTGGAAGGCAAGGGCATTATCCATTGGGTGAAATCATAAGTTTTAATTTAAAAACTGAGAGGGTAATGCATGACCAGACATAAAATAATGTTTATAGGATTTAATATTTGGTCAACACTATAAATGAGACTGTTATCCCTACAAAGATCCATTCTTAGGAGCTAAAAACACCAAAATAGACGTGGTGATGTCTATCATCCCAATATCTCCAATTATATTTAACATATGTAGAGTATAAAAGTCATTTTATATCCCATGGTTTAAAAATAAATAATAAATCCAATTCCAAGATTTTCCATAGAGATAAAGAGAACAATAAAGTCATTGGGTGATCATTGGTTCTATCTAGACCATAAAATTATCAGTTTTGAGGGTACATTGGTGGACCCTTTCTATATACCCAGGAATGTGACTAAAAAATTATTTAAGTAGGAGATAATTTATCAACTATGTAATAGTCTGTATGATAAATTGAGGAGGTTCATATTATCCAAATATCATAAAACACCTCTCAACATTAGGAGGTAATAGTTTATTACTTGGGAACATTTGGCCAAGACCTCAAAAACATAGAATTTATTTTAGGTTTAAACTAGTTGAATTCATCTTATGAGACCACAGGAGGGTAATATTTCCATAGATAAATAAGTTCTAAAGTTGAGTAAAACTATGGACACTATGAATATGTACATGATTTGATCATTTTAATCATACAGATGACTTTGAAGTCTACATAATGATGATGAATGATAAGATGTCTCTAATATTTATTAGATGATATAATATGATAAATACATTAAAAGGTATTAAATAATTAGGATATATCTATAAGACAAGGATAAATCCCCTAAACAAGCTAAGTGACATCATAAATAGGATGAGATAAAATTAGATATTAATGAGTAGTTCAAAGCAAGGGTCCTCAATAATTTCCCAACACCAAAGGATACATGGAAAAATTCTCTAGATATAGGTATGTAATTTTTACCAAAAGTTAAATTTCCCTTCAATATATCCACTTCCATAGTCCCACTAACCCTAGCTCAAATGGTTAGTCATTCATCTTCTCATCCTCAAGTACACATTAAATCTACTCCTCATGTGCTAAATTTTGTGATAATGTATTTTGATGTAGTAACATAAATAAATTATAATAATTTTGGTTTTTAAAAATATTTTTTGAGTCTTATAAATCCTTTATAATTAATAAATAACCATTTTTATACATTTGGGTGTATTTCAAGGTTTTCAGATTTGAGTTTTTGGCTTTCCTTCCAAAACTAGTCATTTGAAAATTCAAATTTTGTTTAATCTCTATAGTGATTTAACATGTTTTTTTTAAATGAGAAATTATAAAAATACATTTAATATGTGTTTCTTATGTGTATTATTTTTTCTTGGTAGTATAACATTCTCTTACTCATGGTTTTTATGTTAACCCTAATTAAAGCTTGGGCAAGATGACTTGTCAAGGCCATTACATACGTTGGATGGAATAAATAAGGTAGTTAGAGATATTTTAGGTGCATATAATGTGTTTAGGAACATTAATATACATAAATTATTAGTTTATTGAGGGGGTGGAGAGAATAAATTCAACAAAAATACCAATAAAAGATCAATAAACCTAGAAAGAATGTTTTCTCTATAATTCTTAGTGTGACTTGTGTATGCATTATGATACAAATGAATAAAATGATGATTTTATAGAGTGATTATAGAATCGCAATGGATTATTTTTATGTGATAAATATTATATTATCTTTATTTTTTATTATAGTGTATTCTTTCTATCAATATATAGGTTCAAAGTTGTAATATAAAGTATAAACAAGATTTGAGTACTCTATTTTGACACAGTTAAGAAAATAAGATTGGAAATGTCTCTTTTATATTTGTGAGTGTTTATTAAATAATATTAAATTTATATATAATTATTATAAAATAACCCTTTAATTCATCTAATAATATATGGTTTTTGTTCAAACTGGTAAAATCTTGTTGAAAGAACACAATCCTCTACAAAATTGTATTTTAGAGATTTACCATGATTATTCAAGTCAAATAGCTCTTATAAGAGTTTATTTAAGGTAAAATAATCATTAAAAAATATTTTTAAGTGTTTTAAATTTATAATAATTTAAATTACCTCCTTTTAAAGACTCTTAGACTATCTCAGTTATAATCAAGCCCTAAACTAGGGGTTCCAAATTCAAATGTGATTATATATAAATTCCATGAGTCTAAATTGATGATTTTTTTAATATGGTGTATTTTAACATGATATAAAATATTTATGAGGTTTCATGATAGTATAAGACCGTACAATGCCTGAAACAGGGTATGTAGAAGTTGTCAAAGGATTAAGTGAAAAGGAAGGATAAATCCTCACAAAAATTTGGTATCATAACACAATAAGAGATTTAAAATATTAGATAGTAAGGTTCAAAGTACTTTGGATAGTGTATTAAAAACTTTACTAAGAATCAGGGTATAGAAAATCAAAATAAAAAGAGACTTTCAAAAGAGAGTGTGATAGCCAAAAGACTCAAAAGGCACATAAATTTTATATTTTTATCTTATTTTAGTGGTTTGAATAATTATTTGAAATTTAAGGAGTATAAAAGTTTTTGTAAGTATAGGTAGTATCAAAAAGAAGACTGGTAGTGAATCGAGACAAGAAGGTCAGATAAGGTTCATGGAAATTTTGAAAAATAAAAGAGTAATTTGGTGAAATTAAGGTTACCTATAGTCATTTAATATTTAAAATTTAATAAGAAGAATGTTTAATCTTAGAAAAAAAGTACAAGGTGAATAAATAATAATGTACTAAAATACTAGGTTGGAGAGAGATAACATAGGTGAGGTATCAAGAAAAAAGAAATGTGAGAAAGACTTGTTGAGGAAGAATATGCATATTGAGGATTGAATTAAGAAGTACAAGAATAAGTTTAGAAAATTTAGGATTATAGTAAGTAACAAGAAGTTGAGAAAAGACATGGATAGCAAAATGAAGTACTTAGTATAAGGAAAATGCCATAGAAAAGTAAAAGAAGATGTTAAGAAGAATGAATTAGATGTGGATAAATACATATCTGAGATAAATGAGAGGTTGAGTCTTATGATGGAGTTGATATAAGAATAAAAAAACCAAATTTTTGGTTAAAATATTAAAATCAAAGTCAAGTGACCAATAAAGCTATTGATTTTAAGGTGAATAAGACATATATTGATTGCCTTGATCAAGGAGGAAAGAAATAATATAAGAACCCATGAAGGCATGAATAAAGGATTTAAAGTTATTAAAAGGCATAAAAACTATTATTTGGAGGTAGAGTAAAAAATCTACATTCGTGAACTAGAGAAAGGACCAATGTTTTAAGAATAAGAGATGGATGAGAGAGAAGACAAGAGTATCATAAGAGAAATAATAAGCTTGATTAAACATGAATAATAGATGTAAATCCTATATGAATTAAGAGGGGGAAATTAGCCTTGAAATTTTCAATCTCATTTTTTATATGAGTGTGTGATTATAGGTAAAAAGTGTGTGGATGAAAAAGCATAAGAAGTTTTCATTAAAGATAAAGATGTAGGATTGTCTCTTTAATAAAAATACAAATCAAATTGGATTCAAAATCCTTAAGTAGAAGAGGAAGATGAACACAATAATAAATTAACATTATCCAAGATAGAGATGATGGCATGCATGAAGGAGGTTTTTTCTCATGTTAAAAAGAGGTCACAAGTAGTTTACAAGATGGAGAAGTGAAGGATTTAAGAACAAAAAATACATTTTCCATTGTAACATCTCAATAATAAGAACTTTTAGGTCTATAATAAGTAGAAATTCAAAGGAAAAAATTTGTTCCAATCAAAGGTATGGTCTTCATGATGTTGTTAACAAGGAGATTTCAATAAATCAGTCCCTTGCACCTATAAGGGATAAAGTTGGAAAGAACATGATATAATACCAATATGGAGCATCAATGTATATGGTGAATAATCCATTCAAGGAAAAATAAGGTGAAGGATTAAAATAAGATACCATGAGTAGGTTGAAAGCCATGCAAGGAAGGAAAGTTAGAGATACATATAAATAAAAGGTGGAGTTTTTAGAATCAAAGTAGAATGTAACTATTTTTAATAAAGATATAGAAGAAATAGTCATCCCAAAAATAATGTATCAATTAATAATATATTTAAACAAGTGTGAGGAATAATAAAATTAATTCAACACTAAAGATAAAAATAAAGGAGACTTGGATCAAGAAAACAAGTCACTAGAAGGTGATATGCAGTCTAAAATTTTCATTTTAGCATGTTATGAGAATGGTGATTACACATGTATAGATTTTGAAGGACAATAATAATATTATGAAAATTAAATGAAAATAATAAGAGAATAATCTTAGTCCAAACTAGGAGAGTGGAATAAATAATATTTTCAATATCTCATAAAGTATAACTACAATGCTAAGGCAATGAAAATAGAAGATAAAGAATTAGTTGATCTTTATTTCATAGAAATCATGATGAAGTAGAAGTCACAAGTATTTGTAATAAAATATCAAGATAAAGGTAAATAATATTTGTCATGCATTTTCTTATTCAAAATCCATGAAAGGATAGTGGCTTATGAGGTAAAAAGAGTTTTGTAAAGGATATTATGTTAATGTACATTCAATATAGATAGAAAGTTAATAAGTATAAGTAAATAGTAAATAATTGAATCCATTTTCAATGGTTTGGAAATAAAATTGGAGGTGAAGACCTCAAAAGATCACGGAGAGAAATATAATGGAGGATGTTGCTAACACCTTATCAATGATTTTTTTTTTTAGAAGTGTCAATTGCATGGAGTTTAAGTTTAAATTAGGTATTTTACAAAGTATGTATACTTGAACAAATATAAATTAAGAAATAATACATGATTTGTAATAATGATCTTATGCTTGAGTATTTAAAGATGATAAAAGAGGAAAAGATAAGGCAAATGGATGGTAAGGATGATTTGAAGGTGTGTATAATAAACTTGATGAGGTAATATGTATCTATAAATCCCATATAACCTTAATAAATTCAAGTAACCCACCAAATAAAAATATAATACAAGGATTAATACATGAGAAATGATAATGGAGATTGAATACAAAAGAGAGGACATGAAACAACTTTCAGTTTAAGATAAGAGAGTTTCAGTTGAGACATCAATCCTTGAATTAGTAAAGAGGTAAAATTTATAAATCATGGAGAAACTAAAAGTTGAGATCAGTATTAAGAATTTTTATTAGTTAATTTACAAGGTTAATAGCATAAGACAAAACCATGATGGATCAAAATCAATAAGAAGATCTCAGATTAGAAGTACTCAGAGTTCAAAAGAGAAATTTGCACTTTCAAAAGTTGTAAATTAGAGAAAGGTCAAGAAACTCATTAAGTAAAAATATTATTTAAGAATATATATGGTAAAATTGGGGGAAATTAGGGATATTTAAGGAAATTTTAATATAACATTGGATGAGGATGTTCTTAGCAACAAAATATTTGAGAGTAATAAAATTTTTAAGGAGAGTATTAACAAAGATAATAAATAATGAAATAATGTTTTGAGGATAATAAATAAAGTAAATAGAATGAACCAAGTGAAGGATAATAATGGGAATATTTAATTCCATTATTATAATATAAATTTTATAGTTAAGGAATTTCCATAGATAAGTGAAAAGAAGATTGACACCCAAGAGAAAAGATACTTACTTGAAGAGAATACAATATTGTACCAATCCTCATCAATTATAGGAATAACATGGGATCCATGATGTGTAATAAAATAATAGAGAGTATGAATTATTAAAAAAATAATAATAAGATTCACAAAGAGTATCTATCGCTAATAATGATAGTCATGAACACTCATGAGCAGGCGCTGATGAACAGTTTCAAGCCCAATAGTTTGATATAAGAACATGTATAAATTAGTTAAATTTTGATTTTTAATATATTTTTTGAGTTTTATAAGTCATTTAGGATAAATAAATAACCATTTATATAATCTTGGTTTCATTTTAAGGTCTTAGGACTAAGTTTTTGGCTTTCCCACCAAAACCAATCATTTAAAAATTAAATTTTTCTTAATATATATAGGGATTTTAACATGTTTTTATAAATTTAAAGTGATTAAAATACATGTAATAATGGTATATTATGTTTATTAATTTATATTTTTATTATAACATTCTCTTACTCATGGTTGTTATATTAACCCTGATTAAAGCCTAGACAATATGCTTTGTCAAGGCCATTACATACATTGGATGGAATAGAGAAAATAGTTAGAGATATTTTAGGTGCATATAAAGTGTGTAATAACATGAGAAGAGATTAATTAAAATTTAATATATGGTGTGTATGGAATAAATTCAATAAAAATACCAAGGAAAGATCAATAAACCTAGAAAGAATGTCATTTCTCCAATTATGATTTTGACTTCTATATGCATTATGATACAAATGAATAAAATGATGCTTTGATAGAGTGAATATATAATAATATTGGATTATTGGTATGTGATAAATTTTATATTTTTTTTAATCATGATTATAATTTATTTTTTCTATCAATCTCCAAGTTCAAAGTTATAATACATAGTATAAACAAGATTTGAGTGCTCTGTTTTGACACAATAAAGAAAAGAGGATTGGAAATGTTTATTTGATGTTTTTTTAGTCAATATTGAATGATAGGAAATAAATATACAATTATTTCAAACTATATTAAAAATAACCCTTGAATACACCTAAGAATATATGATTTTTATTCAAATTTTCATTTAAGCTCATATAATCCTATTGTAAGAACATAGTCCTCTACAAAATTGCATTTTAGAGATCTATCATGATTGATCAAGGAAAAATAGATATTTTAAGAGTTAAGTTAAGGTAAAATAATAATTAAACAACATTTTTAAGTTTTTTAAAGTGATAAGTACTTAAATTTTCTCCTTTTGAAGGTTCTTAGACTATCTCACTTATAGTCAAGCCCTAAACTAGGGTTTCTAGATTCAAATGTGATTATCTCTTAATTCCAATAGTTAATATTCATTAAATTTTATAATATATATATTTTTGACGTGATATAAAATATTTATAATATTTCATGATAGTATAGGATGGTAAAGTATGGAAAATAACTAGTATATAGAGAACTAGACCTAATTGAACCTTAACAAGCTAAGTTTTGTAAGTTTATTGTTATTTTAAGTTATATAAAGAGGATTAAAGGTATGTTTAAGCTTAAAATAATATAATTTAATGTTTTATATTTATTTACAATCTAAATAAACTACATTGATTAATATCAAGACAAAAATAACTCAAACAGGTCTACAAGGGTCATAGGCCTAAAATGGAGTACATAGAAGTTGTTAAAGGATTACATAAAAAGGAATAACTAATCCACACCATATTATCTTAACATTATAAAAAATCCTAAGTTTATAAGATAATATGAGATGCCACCTCATTACTCAAGTGCATCACTATGCAAGACCTACTTCTATACAAAATATTAATATGTATAAGAGTAATTATCAAAAGAACATCTAGATGAGTAGGTAGAAGAAGAGGATTTATTGTAAAAATATGAATGTGACCTAAAAAGATATGTTACATTAAATATTTATCAAAATCTACATCCATAGATAACCTTTTGATCACATGCCATCCTCATGTTCACAATGAAGATAAAAATGATAAAAATGTATAAAAAATAAATCATATTATTTCCTAAGAGCAAGGATATTTAGGAAGTTAAATAGGAATCAATTTGAATGAAGTTCATAGATCTAGTTGTCAATAGGGAATAGCCTAGAGAATATCTCCTTTTCCTACCATTTCTACTTCTGTTATGTATTCATTTATTCTTACTATGGTTATCTTAATGGATACTACTCATGAATTAGCATAGATAAATACTTCACATGCCTCTCATGGTGGATCAAATACTTCTATTATCCATCCTATTACTATAATTTGATTAGATTTTGCATTTATTTATACCACTAATTTTCCTACTATTATCAGTATTACAATTTTATATTTATTGGATAGAACATTTTCTCACACTGACCCCATGCATATAAAATATACACTAATGGAAATTTTTTTTAAGAACCTAACCTAGGTTACCATGGCATAACCTATAGATGTGTCAAACTCACCATCTCCTATCTATACTCCTTCTTAGGGCTTGACTTATGAGGATTTAGTATCTCCATCTATTTTGGCACACATTTAGTATAAATAGATATTTATACCCATTTGGGGTTTTAAATGACACATTGTACACAAATATAATCATCAATAGTCTCAGTCTATGAGCATTTACATCTTATAGAATTTGTCACTATGACTCCTCAAGCTAAGACTTACAAAGATAAAATTCTAATTACAAATGTTCCTTCACTTTACACATCTCCCCTTCATCTCCCTCACTTTACCCTTCCATCCTCATGCCTCAACAAAAAATCACCTCATTCCTTTCCACTTTGTATTACACTCAGACTTCTTCTTAGGACTTGTGATTAACTCCCTCACGGATAAAACATATGCAAGTAGAGAACTCATCTAGACATAGCTTAGTTATTATTGAGGAACCAAAATTAACTATATAATTTTATGATACCTATACAAATTTGAAAATTTTGAGAAGGATAGTGACTAATAGGGGAAAAAAATAAATTTTTGAGAGAATAAGAGATATTCACATTGAATAAAAAGAGGAAAATAGGTCCAGAGAGGAAGATAAGATTAAATAATATCTTATCTTAATGGTATATACCATTAGGGAAGTTTTTAATAATATGTTTCATGGATTACAAAAAACAATTAGAGATTGGAAGCACATGGCAAAGTAGAGGATCCAAAGGACATGTTAGATAATGTGTAGAGTTTGACCATGACACTTTATAATTTTTTATGTCATATACATCACTCAATGGAAGAGTCACAACCACAATGGGTAAATGTGGTGAGTTTTTATGAATCCTTAAAAATATTGGATGCCAAACTACATTTAATTTTTAAGGAAATGAGATAGAATTCATATTCAAATCTCAATCTACTGTAACTTTTAGACATATCATTGGCACAAAAATATGTGAAAAATAAGATGATTTAACTCCTAGAATGTCATGATTAGATGTATGAACTGGTTGAAAAATTGACCAACTAAGAGAGAAATTTATCATATATAATTATAATCATGTATATCTATGACATATATACACTTATTGGGTACGTGGTAACCAATCCATTTTATAATAGTTTGCTTCAAATTACTATTAAATTTTTTAAAATATATATTAATATTATAGTTATTGGGACTAGTGACCAATTTATACAATTGATCATTATTATTAAATACAAAAAGTGGAATAACTATATGTACTAAATTAATCCTTTAGATATTATATGGGATTACATATGAAATTAATGTACATAATTTAGTTATTGTTCAATATTCCAATCATGAATTTAAAATCCATAGAGCTATATTTTGTAGCATGCATCACTGTATTTAATAGGATAAATGATAAATAATGGATAATTTCCTAGGCAATAGATTTAAATACACAAGCTCAACCATTGATGACTATATGCTCTAAGATTACATACACAATAGTCTATATTAGAATTGGGTCTATGTTTTATATAATTCCTTTTGATAAAAATCCCCTACATTCCCAATCAATATTTTGATACATAGATCTTCCATAGCAGGTTTCATGGTAAAATCCCCTATTTTGGGTAATTCTAGTCAGACTGTCTCAGGAGGAGATTAGTATAGTTCTTGTACAACTAGATCTAGGAGTTCCACTCAAGTTTATTAAATCACCTATTTTAATCTAATTTTAATGAATTATTTATATTATTTGAACCCTAATGTACATGTAATAATGAAAATTTTGTCTTGTTATTTATAAACGTAGTGATAATGCAAGACTTATATGTTAAATTAAGAGTTAGTCTTATTTTAGACTTCATAAATTTGGAAATAGTTTGAAGATGAGGTAGTTATCATAAAAACCTATATATTTTTTAATTTTATCCATTTCAAAGGTATGATAATTTGGAAATTAATACAAGCAAAGATAGTTAAACAATTATTTTTTGAGTTTGTGTGAATGTGTTACCTCTCCCAATTTTTTTTGTTTCATTGAATAATTTCCATTAAGTTTATGAATATATAGGAGGATGTGTATGTGTATTATTTTTAATGATTATATTAAATGTTATGTTAGTATTATTCATCTTTTTGGTTATAGATAATGATTATAACTAGTTAGTGACATTATATATACGTATAAATTTAGCACTAACAATATATTTGATTATAATCAATGGGTTATATTTCACGTATTTATTTAGAATCGTTAATTTTTTAAATGTTTTTTTATGCTTATGACTAACCCACAATAAACATTATTTTATGACATATGCTTATCATAGGATATAAATTTAGCTTGGAAGGCTTTAATATACAATTTAATCAAAGATCACCTTATTTTTTACACTACCCTTCCCTCCTTTCATCTTTTTTCTATCAAGTCCACCTTAGCTTAGATACATCCATAAACCATAAATATATGTTTATATTAAGTGTTAATAACCCATGATATATGAACCATCTGAGTTAAAAAACCACTCCACTCACTAATATTACACCATATAATTATTTAAAAAATTGTAATCCACAATTCATTCTTTGGAGTGAATTTTCATCGATCCTAAAATGTGAGGGATTTTCTCATAAGAAATTTTGGTGTTTATAACTCTCACATAAACAATAGGGTGTAGATTTATCTAGTTTTCACATGATTTTAAATAATATTTAACTCATCCTTTTAAGTCTCACACTTGTTTTCCTAATTTCAATAAACAACAAGACCCTATAAAAACTTATTTGGTGGTTGTACACTATCACAAACCCAAACATAACCTAAACAAGATAAGTAGCCTATATTATAGATAATTTACATAAGAATTAAATTAAAGTACACTAGTTATACTCTATTGTTACAATCATATTTTATTAATTTAGACATAAAATATAAAATTTGAGTTAAACTCAATGTTTTGAGTTATTGATACCATTAAGTCAAAAATAAGATAAAACATATTGGAAAACTTATTATTTTAGTGAAAAAATACTAGGTTATCTTAGGATTTCATATTTTAGTGTTATCATTTTGGACCTAATTTCTAAGTTGTCCCTAAAATATAGAAAAATCTAAAGTTTCTCTCTTTTTCCATAGGTTTTCATGCTTATTTTCCTATTAGGGGTTCCTCTATGTTGGTTAAATATGATCCTCATACATCTTAATATCATATATAATTTTTTTTTTTTTTAAAATTTATAATTATTATAGGTTTTTTTTAGTTGCATTTATTGGATTAAAAACCTAGATTGTTTCATTTTATTTCTATATGGATTTTATGAAATTAGGGTTTAACTATTTTTAGTAAATAAGCATAGAGGGAAAGGACACATCTATTTTTTAAATAATTTTAATGTTTTCCAAAATTTATTTGTTTACTAATATTTAATAAAAAAAATATTTTTTTTTCTAAAAGTTCCTCATGGTTTTCTTAGGGTGGTCAATTATTTATTTTAGGCATTGTGTGATGGCTATAATGGAAATACATAGTTTATATTTTCTAATTGAATCTATGACAGTCATAACTACATGTTGCTTTCTTGAAATATGTAATATATTTCAAAATCACATAAATAAATGGGTCAAATTTACATATAATAAAACTAATGTTTCAATTAATAATGACAAATTCTCAATTCTCTTTAGTAAAACATTTTCTAAATATAAAATCTCAAGGGCTTCCATGAGTCTCACATTTTGTTCATCCTCAAGGTAGTGATGGTTACCATCTATCTATTATTATATTACTAAGATTAATATTAGATAATAAGGTACATGCTATCACAATCCCAAGAGGTAATGTGTATCTTATTGTATAATTTTGTATGACTATTGAACTAAAAATTCTTAAGAAAATGGAAATGAGAATGATATTGATTAGTATGATATATCACATCTTTATAACCTTAATGGTATATACCATGAACAAGTGTGAACTCTTTATCAATATTGAGAATGAATCCATATACAACCTAAGAATATAGATAAAGTATTGAATACATTATTATAAGTTTAAAAAGAAAATAATTCTAAGGTCATCACATTTGAGGAACACCATGAGCTATATAATAATATACATTTTAGATGCATTAACTCTAAAATTGGTGTCTAAAATACTACTACTAATGGTATACCTATGTTTATACCTATTCTTACATGTGTGATTCCAGCCCATAGTGTGGGGTAATAATGAATCTTTCCTTAGATTACTATGAATATCCTTATAAAACATGATTTCATAACTTCCATGTTTATTAATCATGTGATACCATCCACCACTACATATTTTTTTATGCCTAATGCTCAGAACCTTATGTAAAAAAATCTTGATCTTCAAACTAATGTTTCAAAAATTAGAATAAGGTTATTCTAGAGTGGTCGATTCAATTGATTCTCATGTGTTATTAAATAACTAATTGGCCTCTAATATTTCATTTTATCTTATACCTACATGATTTTTATCACCTAAGCTTACATTATATGATGGTAAGGGTGATCCAAACAACACTAGTAATATTTTCATACAACATGTTTTAACTATATACTTAATGATGATTTATTTACTAAGTTATTTCCATAATGTCTTAAGATCTATGACTTATGTTGGTTCTATGATCTCTACTTATAGTTGGTCCATGCCTTCAATCCTTTGGTCAATAAAATTTTAACACACTTTTCAATCAAGATTTTGTGAGATCTCATAATCTCATATTACAAAAATAAATCAATGACCCAATGATCCTATCATTGATTATTTTCTTAATTATAATATTATACTCTCTAAGATAAAAAAAATCCAATGGATGATAATTAGTTTCATGACATATTTAACAAAATCCTACTTTACATACTACATGAGTCCATTATGGTCAAACATTTTCACTCTTTTGATGATCGAACTCCTTATTAAGCTTATTATATCCTTTATACACTTGTTTGTTACATTTTTTACATTTTTTATCTAAATTGAGTCATAGTGAGAGATATATGTCATGTCATAGGATTAGGATTTATAATAATGTCCTCTTGATTTTTTTGAGTATATTACACTCTACTAGGCCTAAAATTATTCTATGTCCCTACCCACATTCAAAATATACAAATGCTATATTATAATGACCTTATTGAAATACTACTCACTTAAGAGAAATAAGATAGTTATAGGTCGTCCTAGCCTATGCATACATTTTATAGAAAATTACATGAATCATATCCCACCTCTAGTTGGATAATTTTTACATTTCCATCTTTCTTCTTAGTATAACCTTCATTATCATCATAATTTGTAGTGAAGTTTTTATGCCAACTATATTGACTAGCCTAATAAATTTTTATAAATTTATTATTTCCACAATTGTATCAACCAATCTAATATAGTGTTTTAGTTTTCCCTAGATATATCAAACAAACTAATACAATTATACTTATGTATCAATTGCATATGTTAGCTCGATATAACTAATTTGTCCAAATTTTTTGTATCAGCCAACCTGATATATCATGTTTCCTACTTTCATTTCCTACTGTATTATCTAGCCTGATATAATCTATTTTTATAAATATTATGTAAAAAACTACAATGGCTAGACTGATTTAGTTATGATTTTCTTGTAAAAATGTAACATCATTTGGAGCAATCAAAAGAGGAAAGTCTCCAATATTTCTATTTTTTTACAAATCTAATCCTGATGATATGTAATTAACTAATATTGATAGAGTTTTAAAAAATATTTCCATGCCATATAATTTTTATATCTATCACGATCATTATAGCAATGATTATAATATGGATTCCATTAGATCCAAATGATATGAGCCATATGATAACCTTAAGAAACCTAGACAAAGTCAATTACTCTAAGACCATGAGGTTGAAGAGGAATGTGACATATAACATACATATAAAATGAAACTATATTTATGAATGCATCTTGAGCATATGGTAAAGGACCCTAGTATTTTTATCACATTATTATGAAACCCCATAAGGAATATCTTCCTTCCCCTACTCACAATTTTATATAGGAATAGGGTCAAATCAATTTATGGCATCCCTTTTTCATTTCTCATCCACCATGACTAGTATAACTACTAACATGGTAGGTATTTAATTTAGAAATCCTACTTAAAATTATCATGTTGATACCAATGTTAATGTTACATCTATTTCATCATAACATACCACTCAGTCCTATACTTCTAATCAGAATAGTCATGATCATAACGATGTTATATTACAATAAATGAGTCAAATGGATAACATCAAGGATACTACAAATGATAAAATGATGAAAATTCAAAAAAATACTCATGTAAATTCATGCTAGGACCCAACATGTTTGGTGGGGAATGCATGACCAAAATTATCCCCTAATAACCCTTTTAGAGATGCTCCTTGAAACCTCATTCTAAAACACCTACTTTGAAATAAATTTATCAAACACCTTATAAATGAACCCTTAAAACCTTAAATTGAATGCATTGGCATGCGTGGTATCACTCATATGATATCATATAATGGATCCACTGATATTTTTTTTCATTTTAAAATAATTGGTAATCTATATAAATACTAGAATAAATTTAACACCTTTATAGCTACAAAACTACTAGTTAAGACATTTTATTGTGATGTTTAATAATGTTAAAATAAATTAATATATAAATCTATTTCTATCTTTGAATATTTTTTAATGCTTCTCCCAATATTTTTAATCCAATGAGTTTCATAAAATAAATTTAGCTCACTTTATCAATTATAAATAAGTGGACAATGAGAATACCCAAATCTTTATTAAACATTTTAAAACCTTAGAGAATAAAATTGAGAATAATATTATGGAATACAACCTCTTTCACCTCTTTATTAATTCATTAAATGCCAAATTTTAATACATCATTAGGAATCTTTGTCCAAAATGCTTTGAGGGAGATTGATACCAAGACAAATGAAAATATTTCCTTAAATGATAATTTTATCCTTCCCAACATAAACTTGAAACTCAAATACTTATGTGACATAAAAATAATAATGTCACTAATTATTTTGACTCTACTAATTATGATCCAAAAAGAAGGATTTATTTAATTATGTGAGGAAGATATACAAATTAACTCTCTCTTAGACTATGTATGGAAGTCCCTTCCAAAATCATCCTCTTCCCTCATAAGTCAATAGTTGTGAGGTCCATCAACATATTTCCTTGGATGAGATTAGGATATGCCTTCATAGGCTCTCACCTATAGATATTGATCCTTATTTTGATAATAACCATTGGTATGATCCATAATAATTCTATTGGTTTCAGGTAAAATGGGGTGTTTCTCATGAAATATTAAAAAACATAAACACCTAGATTTTTAGTTTTTTGTTGATCTAAAATTGTATCATGAAGCCATGATAAGAGACTGTTACTAATATTATGATAAGGTATCTAAGGCACATGATTCCAAAGTCAATATTAAATCACTTTATCAAGATAGTTCTCACCTTATGATATATTCCAATCATATTCAAAATACTAATTAAAGTTAACAAGATGACACTCAACTTCAGACATCTTCCCAACCAATCGTTAGTGTTGTTGAAACCATGGTTAATGCTCACACTTCCAATGATATATAAAAATTGAAAACATGAAAAAAATAAAACACATTATTTCCTATGTTAATCCTCCTCCTATTTATAATTACATCTCTCCTCCATCTTTAATAAAATATTAATATTAACATCCACATCATTTTTTACATATTAAATCTAGAGAAATTATTATTAGTGTACTTTATAATATCCTAACTATATAAATCAACCTAGAACATTTTATTATTGATCACATTGTATTATAAAACACTATATAAAGTTTTTTTTCTAGTTTAGGTTGAACTATATTGGTTAGATTGGTACAATCTACTTATTTGACTAGTTATGCTTCAATTTATTAACTATATCAATATAATCATATTTGACTAATCTTTCCTCTATTGTATTGAATTTCTTGGTAGAGTATATTTCCTTACCAAATTTTACTCTATTGTATAGGCTAGTCTAATATAGTGTATTTATGATAATTTTTTGTCACCAATTACATGATATAGGATGATGCAGTTGGCTAATCTTGCATCAACTATATTAGTAGTGTGAAGACCATACATCTTTACTTAAATAAAATTTAGATCATTTAAAATTCATCTAAAACTAATCTAATTATAAAATTGGGTGTTATTTTATATTCTTATCTTTCTCACATTATCTTTTAGCTTTAATGAGTGGGATCCCATAAAATATATTTCTAGACTACCATCTCAAATACCATTTCTTGAGCTTATGAGGACATATCCATGATATAGAAACTACCTTATGAAAAAAAATATATGAAAAATCCTAAACCACCACCTATTGGTAAATAATATACCTTTCCTCGGTATAATTAAATTATATTTAAATAATGTGAAGACATGACCATCAATGTAAATCACATTATAGATGCATCATTCTCCCTAAAAATTCCTATCAAATCTATGATCCATGATGAAATTTAACTTTGTGAAAATTATCCTTCTTTTTTTATTAGTATCCAAGTTGGTGTCATATAATTCAAGTGATCATTGATAGACAAAGGTCCTAAAGCTTATATAACCTCTTAGTAATTAATAAAAACTTTGGGATATTTTGAATAAAACCTTAAGTCTACCAAAAACATGTGCCAAGGATATGAATTAACACAAATACCTCAATTAGGATGTGTTCAAATCCTTATCATATTACCACCCATTGTGGTTAGAGTTAATGTCATGATATTCAATTCCCCTCTACATTATAGAATTTTGATTTACCATTACTAGTCTCATTGTATGATGGTCATGGACTATTTTACATGCCAATATATGAAATTTTATTATATAGGTTACATTTTTAAGGTATAAGGTGATATCAAATCTTAGACTTTAAAAAAATTCCAAGAACACAGTGTCTATAAAGTCCACACTTGAACCTTTACCTAGCATGTCATTTTATGTTAACATTATAACTATCATATGAAATCCATGTAATGTTTAGTGGCCACCTTGAGATTATATACAACATTACACAAAAACTCCTTATATCTAATAATGATGAGGCTAGTGATATTAGTTTTAAAATCATAACATCTTACCTTCCTTATGGTATTATCACTCAATTTTTGGGTATCTTGTGACCCCATTATATCAAGTTTCCAACAAATAAGTTTATTGATTTCATATCTATTCATAAAAATATTTCATCCTATAGATTTTACAGTGACATAGTGGTTTGATTCCTTAACATAAATCTTACCACTCTTGATTATGAAAAATATTAAACCTTAGATAACCTATTTTTTTGGTTATTCCCAATCCAAGGAATCTAAAATCCTTCATTATCATTATTCTCTTTATCACTCTTATGAGAAATCCTCATTTTATTATAGCATTAATTTAGTATAGATTTTTCAACCTAATACTAATAACTCTTTTGATTTACCTAAATCCATTTCTTATTGATTCATTGTTACTAGATTCGAGATGGGGCTAGGTTTACTTATAATACATGTATTATACATGTCATTTTTTAACCTCGTTAGAGCATGTTTGATGTTTGATCCATGACTAGACCTTATTATTTTACTTTATATTTTGATCCATTGAGTTTTATTCCTACAAATATTTTGGATAGGTGTCTATGGCCATCATTAAGGATACATGATGCATATGCATCATCAAAGATGATCCAAATTTGATGTGATGGATCAATGCTTGGGTTTGGTAGGTTTTGGGTAAGGTAACGAGTCTTATTTTGTCATGAAAATGTTTTTAGGTTAGTAGGATTTCCAAATTTAATCTTTTCATTCAAGTTTTAAGTTTTCTTACAAAATTGGGAATTCAAATATTTGAATCTATAAGTATTAAATGAGAGTATTTTCCTAATTTTATAAGCTATTTTATTGTCTTGATTACATATGTAAAGGGGAAAAGAGGTTATATAATGAAATATTAATGTCTATAAGGTCTTAACTCATCTTAATTCATGTATATATCTATTCAAGGCTAAGTCTTAAGTTAATAAGTTAATTAGTTGTACATTTAAGGGGATTTGGGCATGAGTTCTTAATCTATTACATGCTAGACAAGAAGGTAGAATGATCCTAGTTACATGAAATGTGATGATAAGTCTGAAATAATTAAGGAAGTATATAATAAATTTAGGGAGAGGATTTTTAAAATGGATATATGTATGGTTGATGAAAGTTTGTAGGGTTTGTAAAAAGATGATTTGAAATATATTAATAAAATAATAAATTTATTATGATCTTGATGATTTATCAGACTCATGGATGTGTATGTGTATGAATCTAATTATTATTTGATCTTGATTCATGTTTTTATGATAATTATTGGTCTATATAAGTCTCTAAATTATGTTTAATTGCTACAATCTGAGCAAAAAGGAAAATTCTACATATGTTTATGATTATTAAAGACTTTAGATTACTTGGAAGAATTTATGGAATGCATGAAGAACATAATTAGATCACAAGAATATAAATTAGTGCCTGAAACTTGAATTCTCCTTAATAGTTATGTCACTATTTAGACACAATATTGTATGACACTATCGAGAAAGGAATGATGTTTTATATGTACTTTTGTAATTTTTAACTTGGGAAATTTATTCTATAAATAATAATAACTCATATAGGTCTTGTTATAATAAAAAATATTCTAAGATAGTTTTAAAATTTTGAATGTCTCAAGGGATTTTTCTTAGCCATATATAACCACCGAAAAATACAACAGTCAATGAGAAAAACATTTTCTTTACACTTTAAAGATTGCTCAAACATTACAAATGACTAGGAAAGTAGAGGCAAGGTATATAAGTATTGTTTCCACTAAATGGAATGAGAAATAAGTTGTAGTATTTTATTTAATACTAGTTTTAAGCCATAGGCCTAACACATATAGTAAAACCCTATATTAGTGTTTTGGAATACATAAACCTTTATATCTATTAAATGAACCCTAAAAAGTTAGTGAGATTTCGTATAATGATTTAATACCTGTTTACTAGGGTTTAAAGGTGAATTTAAGGCTCAATATTCTATGAATAATGAGACATTCAAATTCAAAGCTCTGTAGACCTATAAAAAGGAGTTTGAGAATTAATTTCTTTGTAGTTTCAAGATTCAAGAGTAAAAGCCTATGATTAGGTTTGAAAACACTGAAAATGATTCAATAAGTCTATTATAAGTTTAAGTTGTATGAATGTTGAGTCAATAACCCTAATAATGTATGACAAGATCTATGATAGAGTTAATAAAATTGTGTATTCTATTTGTTTATAAAATATTCCTATAATAGTATGTTTGTAAGTCATTTAAGAGTCAAAGATCCTTAATATAATGAAAAGAAAATTATGAAAGAATAATACATTTGAGACAATTAAAATGATTAATTTAGGAATATTTCATAATTTCTATAAAAAAAATATAGATCTAGAGGAATAAGGGTTGATAAAACAATTTTGAGTTATCCTAAAAGAATCTTGTATGAACCTATTAGTGTAAATGATAATAATAATTGGGTCTTGAATTGGAAAACATTGTTATGAATATGAGAAACCTCAAAGAGTATCAATTTTACTTTTCATGTAAAAATTCAAATTAAGAAATAATATAAGCCAGTTGATACTTGAAGACATACCTAATTTGTAGAAATACCATGATAACAAAACAAGGTAATGATAGTTATTAGTGATGAGTGTGAAGGAGTTAAAAAATCTGGTAAAGGATCAAGTGTTTAAATAGAGATACAAAACTCAACTATAAGGCCACTAGTTATATAAACTAGTCCTATTATCAAGCTATAGACCAATAGAGGTACAAAAGAGTACCTAGTAGAGGTCTACAAAGCCTAATAGTAATCAAGAAGACCTAGTTGGGTAGACCTAGGAGAGGTCTACTTGCATCAATACCTCCTAAGGAAATATTAACACCATATTATTAATTTCATATATTATATTGCCAATTATAACATCAATGTTAGGCATATTATAGATATCTAGAGTATAAAAACCAAATTCCTAACTCAACCAATATATTCCATAATAGTTAAGATATATAAACTCCTAATTAAACTCTATAAAAATCTTTTAATGTGCCTCCACATAAGTTAGATAAAACAACATGCCCATAAACCCTAGATGAACATCCATATTTTGAGTTTTTTAAGGTCTCAATTCATTCAACTTAGGAGTGTATATCATACCATTTATTTTTAGAAAAATATAATATAAAAGGCCAATATATTACCATGGATAGTTTATCACCTTGATATTGAAATCCTAAGTGATCTTATGGCTTCCATGAGACTAGTACACATTATTTAACTAAATGTCAAACTATTTGATAGTATTTGGATGTGATTCATATTGATGTAGTGAACTTTCCCCTTCAACCAAACATACTTATTCTAAATATTACACCCACTTATATCCCAAAAAATTGGGAGGCATACTATCTTTGGAATGTGTGTTCTACACATTCTATGGATAAGTTTAGATCTATTTAGAATAACTTTAGAAGTTTTTTAAGGCCCCTACCTCAATATTGTCATTAGTTTTCACATGGTAAAAATAATATTGAGGATAAATATCCCCTTTATCTAAAAAAACCTCTTATACCTGATGATGTATGTTCCATTTATTCCCAAATTAAATATCATCTTTCTCACATATGTTATTCTCATTAAGAAGATCCATGTTCTCTTCCATCTAGCAGGCATACATTTTCTTTGTAGATTTTATACAAGGAAGTCCTTTCATGAATATTATAAAAGGTAAAATATAATATGTTTTGAGTTAGATATTAACAAGACCTAAATTATGTCTTTTTATTATTACTAAAGGAGAGTTGTTTTTTACAGAGATCTCACCCTTTTACAAGATCCAAGAAGACATGCTAGCAAAGACGTAAATAAATTTAAATGTCTTCCCAAAAAAATGATGAAAACTAATATATAGATATAAAAAATCCTAAAAAACTACACCCCAAAAAAATAAAATGAAACAAATATGTAAGAACTAGATATGAAACATAATAGTTAATTCAACCAATTAAAGGCCTCATCTCAAGTGTCCACCATATTATTCAAGACTATTGACATGTGTTCCATACATTACACTTATGGATCCCCATATTTACCATTCAACACTCCATTAGATCTCTTACCTAGCCTACTTGGATCCCCCTCCTATTAATAAACTACCTAAGCCCATTCATGCTCACTAAGAAAATTCACATAATCATTTTACTATAACAAACTAGCATACCATTATTTTTCATAATTATTTCATTCTCCTCCATATTGATAAATTTCTCCTATAACCTCTTCATATCTAGAAACACCTTCTTCAACTCTTCTTTTCTATAGAAGAGACCTAACATATGTTATTGATGATTTGTGTAGATATATTTCATACCATTTGTGAGAATTTTCATCACTTTATTTTTAGCATATTATTTACTTCACATTATTTTTATAAAAAAAATTAGTCAACCATTATTTTCATTTATAATATTTGGTATCATTTTATAATTTGATATTCCCTCTCTTTTGGGATGATTTTTAGTTAGCATTAGTTTCCCTTCTATATTTTTGGTAGCAATTTTGTGTTTTGTTTTTAGTTTTTTAGCTTATGTTTCTTTTGGGATGATTTATAGTCATCCTTGGTTTTCTTTGTGGATTTAGGTAGCAATTTTAGGTTTATTTTTCACATATTATAACATATTTATAGTCTTCCTTAGATTTATTATGATTTTTTTTATTATCTTCTCAATTTACCCTATTTTTGGGATGATTTATATTATCAGTGATCATGCTCAACCATATGTACATTAGTATGGATTCTCTAGTGACATGATTACCATCTTTCATGTCATTTACCTTCTTAGGTTCTTATTTTCATGATTTTAATTATATTTAATTATACATTTTGATACCCTCATTTATCCTAATCATTTTTAAGTAAAAATATACATTCTTGTTCTTAGCTCATCTTATATCATCTTTTTCACATGGACAGATCTTCCACAATCCCCATATCTCCCTTTCCTTTCAATTGAGGCACACTTGTATCAATTTCATGATTTCACTCTTTTCTAAATTTAAATTCTAGGAGTCTATAGTCATATTAATCTTTAGGTTCTCCTCTTTAGTGCCTTAGTGTAGGATATCTTGTGTTAGTCATATTTAGCACCCATTGTTGGTATTTATGAATATGTATGGAGGAAGAAATTAAAAAACACCAAAAGATTAAAAATACAAATGATAATTAAAATGTAATTTTAAAAGGTAAATAAAATATTAAAAGTCATATCACACCAAAATATATGACATTTTAGTACATATCTTATTCTAGTCAAATACCATACTCCATAGTTGGCCTCATGATAGATATGAGATCCATTGGGGTGAGGTAGGCTAGTAGACTAGGGTATGATGTATCAATACATAATTTTAAATCTCCTACATCCTTGTGCTAAATAATATATCATGCTAGTACCCAATAGTTATAATAGACAAATGAATATGTAAGGGGTCTTGAAGAGTGTGTAAAACATGTGGGAAGGTAGGATACTTTTATTTTTCATGTATACATCCTTTGTGGGATTATATATATAATTAAATTGTTATCTCAAATGTTACAATTACTATGTGGGGATCTCTAGGTCCTTGATGTCAAAATCTCTTAGCCTTACCCACTTGATTAGAGTGTCTTGAGTTTGATAAGGATTTATAATTCACCCTTGTGGTGCCTTACATCCTTATATTTCCATCATATATTTTCATATATCCCCTTGATAGATATTAATTTTATTTTATCACATCCCTCTTATTTTTCTTCCCATATTCTATCTCTTTGATTTAGATTTAATCCTCAACATTTATTTACATCACCTCTTGAATTCTTAGTTTGTGAACTAAATTTTAAGATGTGTGGAATCAAATATGCCTTCTTCACAAATGATCATTAGATTTCACTTACATACCATCTATATTATATTCATTATGTATTTATATGGTCATATTTCCCTATCATAGTCATATAAAATGTAAAAATTGGTATGTTGAGCATGGATAATGACACCCAACCCTTGGTCCTTCTTTATTTCTCTCATGACCCTCATAGGCATCTTTTCATTGATTCTCAATCATTTGTAGCATTCCAAACTTGATCCCAACTAAGCCAGACCCCTCTTTCCATGTCAGATCCATACCCCTAAGTCTTATCTACTCAAGACAATAGCAGCACATGAGGACTATAGTGCTAGTGCCACACCTATCCTCTTTTGGCATTATTTTCCAACTCCATTTATGGTCCTAACAATCAATTTATTCTAGTTCCCTATCCTTCTCCTTATCAGCCTAATGTGAGCACATTCAACCCATGACCAATAGATCCCTATAAAATCCCATTCAAAGATCATTTGGAAAGGGTTGGAAATTATCACTAAGAAAATAAGAATACAAGCAAGACTACTTAAGCAATCTTCCCTATTTTTTGCATATAGCTAACCAACACACTTACAAGCTTATTCACATCCTTACACCAATCCCTAGACACCTCAAGCATATCTAGTTTGGAATTATGCATCTTCATACACATAGTTACACAAAGTACATAAAGTGGGATAACTACATATGGCTTGATCCCTCTTCAGAGTATTGGTATGTAGACAGTGTGGTCACATAAGGGGTGTGGATTCATGTCTAATAAATCTTACACACACTAACCCCCACCCCATCTTACTTAAAATTGTTTAAATTATAATAGAATATAGGGTTTTAAGATAAAATATTCTATACAAGGAGCTATATAGACTTCCAAAGACTAAAACTTCATGGATAGAGTCACACAAACCTTGAAAATAAAACCTAGAAATGTCAAATCCTCTAGACAACAACAATAGATGTGGACTACAATTTTGGTGCCATTCCTATCCACTTATATTGATCTTATCTAATCACAAAATTAAGTTTAAATATTAGTTTGTGATAGTTTCCTAGTCCTACATAGTGAATTCTAGCCTTTGTCTCAGTTGGATCAATCAATTTCTAGCTAAGTCTTGTTTTCTTCTCCTTATTACTATTTTTAGAAACATCTAAATTATAATTAATTTACACAAATAGGTAGATTAATTATTGTCTATTTATTTACTAATTTTACTACTTATACCCTTCAACTAAATTAGGATACTACACCAATATTCCCAAAAAATTTAATTCATTTGATGAAATTGATTGACTTTGTTTGCGCATAAAAACCCTAGAAACCCTAGGGTAAATTTCCTACTAATTTTTCATCTATTATTATAATTTTTTACCTACATATTAAAATCATAAATTAGAATTTAATTTTAAATTTTCATAGTAATTTTAAAATAAATTTATTTCAAACCCTAGTTGCCCATACTAGATCTAAGTATTTTCCCATTACTTTTCTCATAATTTTCTAATTTTTTACTAGCATATTAAAATAAAAAAAATCCATTCAAATTTCAAAATTCAATAGTAATTATTAAAAATATTTCATTTTAAAAAACCTAGTTTCCTATACTAGGTCCCATTACTTATTGTGGTATCACCTTACATCTATAACCAGATTACAAAAATGGATCTCACTTATTTACAAATTTTTCTTACATTTCTTGTAAAAAATAAGGAGACCATAATTGGTCATATCATGTACATGAATGATGAAGTTTAACATTTGTTAGTTAAAATCTTCATTATTTGCATTTAATGCTTAATTTTTATAATAAGGGATGATATTCCAAAATTAATTACTAAACATGGACAAAATTTCAATATTCCTTTTGCATACTCTCTCTCACTCATGTGGAACAATTTTCAATTTTATCATGTTAAACATCTTAGAAATGTTATGATTCATTTTAAAATTTTCTATACATTCATTCACAGATTCATACTCTCTATCACATGCTTGTTATAAACATATTATTGTACAATTCATTACTCAAATTTCATGCATTTCATTCAACATTCATGCTTTCTAATTAGATGCATATAACTCTTTAGATACTTTTGAGTATCTCCCTATCACTACTAGACACAAGAAAACACTAGTGGTTATATCTATCCCTCCTCATTTTAAACTTAGTACATTTAGCTCTTACCCTACACCTGCTACCAGCTATATGCCTATGTAGATCACGTGGTACATGCTATTACCCAAGTTTTGAAAGATAGGAAAATTGATTACACCCATGGCTATAGATTTATCACTTAGGTTATCACCCCTTTTGATATATTTTGAGTTCTTGAGCTCCTTTAGCAATCAGATGTTTACAAATATGTGTTATATGTAGCCCTTCACAATACTAGAATTCCACTTTCCGCTGAACTAGTTTATGTTGCATCTATCCTCAACACCATTTAATGGATTGAAGAACATATTTCCTTTGAAAAAGATGATTTACCCCCATACCACATCATTTAAAAACATATAACTCTATATATTCAATTAAGAATTAATGATGTGGTGGTACAAAGGGTATTGGTTGATAATGGTTTTGACCTCAACATTTACAACATTTATTTCCTTAAACATCTTAATATAAAAACTCAAGATCTTGACCATTATGATATTAACATCATATGTTTTGACAACATTCCATGGAAATTCATGGGTTAAATAACACTCAATCTTACCTTAGGACCTAAGACACTGCCAACTACTTACCAAGTCATGCCAAATGACCTCAACTATAATTTATTAATTGGTTAGCCTTGGATCCATGATATGCATGTGATCCCTTATACACTCCATGATTGTTCAAAATCTAGTCACAAACGATAAATCTACACATTCCCAATAGATAATGAAACTTTTAAATACTACCAAGTTACCAAAACTTCATAAAATTATATTCCACACTTTAATCTTGGCAATATACTAGCACAACCTATTATTCATAGTGTACTTTTAGACCATGAAACACATCAAAAAACTCCAAGTTCCATAATACAATTGATAAATAATAACCAATTTACCTCTTCTTTTTCACTTAAATGTCTCAATAAGATTAGAGATCATGGCAAAGGTCTTAGAAAGCATGAACAAAGAATCATCAATCCTATCAAGGCATCTACACAACATGGAACATAAGGGCTACGATATCAATTTACCCACCTTCATAATAATCTTTTTTTGACCACTTTAAAGCATATAAATTTTTTTCCACCCACTACACTAATATACCACACCATTAATCATACTTTAACATTATCATTGATCTATCCTAATCTCATTGATGACATAGTTTCTCTAGACATGCTCACATTAAATGAATTATCCAACAATGAATCCCTTCTATACTTTCTTAGAGAATATGAGGACCTTCCATCTTGCTATCATAAAAATAAATTTACTCATCACACAAATACCCATACATACTTTAGATAACATCTAAATTCCCCAAAAGACATATTAGTTGATTCAGATAATACTATTCCTACCACTCCCTACACACTTGATTGTTCCACATTACTTAAAGAAGAAATAGTTAATTTTAATTTTGGAACTAATTAGGATCCTCACATTGTTTTATTATCCATTATCCTACAAAAGTAAAAATATATAGATATTTTTAAAACCTTAACAGATTTTCCAAAATTATTTTCTTAGTCTTACTCAAATATACCAAGAATTGATACATTTATAGTAGTTCATTAGATTACTTTATACATAGATGCTAAACCCATTAAATAAAAAAATTGTAAAATGCATCCTACGATGGCTCTCTTATTCAAATACGAGATCTAATGCATCTTAGATACTGGTTTCATTTGAATAGTAACACACCCTAAATGGGTTTCTAATATAGTTCTTGTGGTCAAACCCAATAGACAAATTCAATGCTGTTTTGATTCCCATGATTTAAATAAAGCATACCAAAAATATGATTTTCCTTTACCTAGTATTGACATGATCATTGATTCCATAGACAGATATGAAATGTTATCATTTATGGATGGCTTTGCATCATTCTCCATCTCTCCAACTAATAACTAAAAACTAACCAAAATTTCATTTCTAGTCCATTACATTACACATGTTATTACATTGTTATATCCATATAGGCATACCTTTTTTGATCTAACAATCTCTCAATACAAATCATGATATATCTTGAGATATCTTGTCAATTATCATTACTATACTATGTATATTTATAGCATAACACACTTACAAGGCTATTTATTCTAAGGGTAGTCATTTTTGGGTATTAATTTATACCCTCATAAGAGGGGGAAATAAATAGGGGTTTTTTTTAGAGAGATCAAATCTCCTAACAGTAAAAAAAGCAACATTTAACATACCTAGAACATCAACCAGACATCAAAATAGTCAAAATAGACCAGGAAGATAGTGAAAATATCAAAAGAGTTACTATATTTATCCCAAGATAATATCACCCAACTTGAACTATAGCATCGGTGCCATTAGTGTCCACTTTTGACACTTTTTTCCAAACAACCAAAAAATTAGACTTTTTAGAAGCAGGTAGAAAAATAGGTTTGGTTAAAATTTTGCATAGTCAAACTAATTCAGAATCAATAGTTTTTAATACATTTTTTCTCAAATAATTTATATATAAGGGGCATCATGCATGACATAATGGATCTCACTTCCAATTTTAGACATAGTAGTTGATATAACTTCTAAATCATAATCCATGTTCTAGACACCAATGATTGGGGGTAATGTGTGTGACACATTTGTTTTCTTTTCCTTTTTGAGTTTCGTATTACCTATGCATTCTCAATAGTTTCATGCCTCATTCCATCTATAGGTGGTTCACATCATTTTAGAATGGCTTTCATATAAGCCTAACTTCTACATTCTTGAGTTCTTGAGTGGCTTTCATATAAGCCTAGTGCACCAGTTCGGAGTGGCTTTCATACAAGCCTAATCTCCATATTTTAGAGTGGCCAAGAGTGGCCTAGTTTCTAGCATACATCTAGTTATCCATGTAAACACTATTATATAATATTACATTCATGGTATTTAAGATCCATCTCATATGATATACATTTCATAATGGTATTAGTTCATAGCTTCACTTCATAGGGTAACGATGAAGCCAAAAGACTAGCTAGCCTTTGTATTCTTGAGAAACCTATCTAGAGGGATAAGACACACAATCTAAAAATTTATTAGCACACACATGATCACCTAGCTTCACTTAGTAGGTGATGATGTAGCCAAAGGGCCAACCTTTACATTATTAAGCCACTCTCAAGGAATTGAGCACTCAGCTCCATTCATAATATTACTCTTGTTATAGCATCATCTAACATTAATCAGCATCAATCAACATCCTAATAGGTTTTTTATTGGTCCACATACCTAGTGAGGTGTATTAATTCCTTTATTGTCCTCTCTCTCTCTCTCTTACCTAGCCTTATACATTCTTATTTTAGATTTATGAGTTGCACTTCTTAAGGTGTATTAATAACGTATCTAGTAAGAACTGATCTACTCTTTATTTTTCTTGAAAATTTTCACTTCACAACATGCTCTCTTTATGTACACCCAACATCACATAGATTCATGATCTTTACCCTATTCAGGTAAGTTTGAGTATGCTTTCTATTTTTCCTTTATCCTAGTGTTTAGCTTTGTTACATCACTAGAATAAAGGTGGGGGGGAATGTAGTCATAAAAAATGCAAAAATTGGTAACTTGATCATGGATAATGACACCCAACACTTAGGCCCCTCTTTCTTTCTCTCATGACCCTCATAGGCATCTTTTCATTGATTCCCAATCATCTATAGCCTTCTAAACCTGATCCTAGCTGAGCTAGACCCCTCTTTCCATGATAGATCCATCCATCTAGGTCTTATCTACCCAGGATAATATCACCACACTAGGACTATAGCATTGGTGCCACTCTTATCCACTTTTGGTGTTGTTTTCCAAGTCCATTTTCGGCCCCAATGGTCAATTTCTTCTAGTTCTCAATCCTTCTCCTTGTCAGTCTAACATGAGCACATTTAACCCATGACCAATAGACCCCTATAAAATATCATTCAAATATCATTTGGAAAGGGTTGGAAATTATCACTAAGAAAGCAAGAATACAAGAAAGACTACTCAAGCAATCTTCCCTATTCTCTACATATATCTAGCCAACACACCTACAAGCTTATTCAAATCCTTACACTAGTCCCTAGCCACCTCAAGCACATTTAGTTTAGAATTTTTCATCTTCATACACATAATTTCATAAAGTACATCAAGAGGGAGAATTACATACGGCTTGATCCCTCTTCAAAGTATTGGTATGTAGGTAGCATGGCCACACAAGGGGTGTGGATCCATGTCCATTGAATCTTACACACACTAATCCCCCCAATTGCTCAAAATTGGTCAAAGAATAGTGAAAGATAGGTTTTTAAGAGAAAATATTCTCTATAAGGAGATATATAGACTTCCAACTACCAAAACTTCATGGATAGAATCATACAGACTTGGCAAACAAAATCTAGAGATCTCAGATCCTTAGGACAATAACAATGGAGGTAGAATACACCATCAATGCCACTCCTATCTAGTTCTAGTGCTCATGTCTATTCACAAAATGAAGATTAGATCTTAGTTTTTGATAGTGTCCCAGTCTTGCATAGTGAATTCCAACCTTTGTCTTAGTCGCATCAATCAATTTCTAGCTAAGTCTTATTTTCTTCACCTTATTACTATTTTTATAAAAGTCTAAATTGAAATTAATTTACAAAAATTAGTAACTTAATTATTGCCTATATATTTACTAATTTTACTACTCAGACCCTTTAGCTAAATTAGGAATAATACAATAATATTCCCAAAATTGTTATTTCACCTACACATTACTCTAATATAAGGATTGATTTCAATTTTACACTCATTGGGTTTTATCTTAATTTGTTACATATCCTTATTTGATTTTAGTTTGTACCTATCTTGAATTGGATGTAGTTTATGATACCATTTTTATTTTATCTTATGTTTGATTCAAGTTTCTTACACTTTTCTTACATTAGACAACATTTTTAGACATTTTCACATATCTTTGTTTGATTATATTTCACATTTTATTACATTGGATATATCTTTCTACAAAGACTTTTCACATTTTATGATTAAATTTGTCTTAAATTCTAATGTGATTTATGAATTTTATCTCATAATATTTTACATATATTACACATTTGTAGCTTACTTACATTGGGTATGTTTTACATTCAAATTTCACATATTTTTACCCATATTTTGCTTGTTGATTTTTCCACACACACACACACACACACATACACACATATTTACTTGTTCACATGTTATAAAAAATAATAAAATAGTACACCACAAGAATGTTTTCTCATAGAATGATATTAGAACCATAATAGATGCTATAGATATAAAATAATATGCAAACCCATGCAGATTAAAAAACATGTATGTGTGTATACACACATGTTTATGTGTGTGTGTGTACACACACAAACACAATGTGTTGGAAGTAGCTACTGAGAGGGGGTGAATTAGTATACAACAATGCCCATTCAATTTCAAAACCATTCAATCATACATAAATTTGATCTAGAAAAATAAACATGAAAGCACATTCATCTAAAGCATGAACAAGAGCATACAACACATTATCTATGTGGGAAACCCTCTTGGGAAATAAAACCCAATCTTAAGCCTGAAAACACTTGGACTACTTATCCTATAAGGTATTACAAACCAAAGACTAGTCAACTACTTTTGACCAAGATTTAGTGAAACAAAAGTTTCATAAGGAGCACTAGCCCCTAAGATGATCAAGTCATCCTGACCACCTAAAACCTTGATCAATTCCTCCTAACCAAAGGCCTTTAATGAAACACCTATTTCACAAGGAGAAACCACCCCTAAGGAATATCAAGTCCATTATAACCTCATTTGAAAAGAACATCTCCACCTTTGAACTGATGTCTTCTACACCCAATGATGGACCTATGATAATATATCCCCCTCCACTTCTTATCACACTCATAATGCATCCAAAGCCACATTTTGGATCACTCCACTCTTTTTTGCTCATACACAATCAACAAACCTACAAGAACATAATTATGACATAAAAAATATGACCTAAAGTTATATACACCATCATTAACCTACTCTACCCTTCAACCGATCCACTAAGCACACACAACCTTCACCTTTCCTTCTCTCACCATACACACTCTCTCCAACAGCCTCTTGAGCATACACACTCATTTTTCCTCTTCTAAGATTATTAGGTACAATAACCTATGTGATCACCTTCATCACCTTGCTTAGACAAGAATTTTTTATCCTCTTCTCTCTCTACTATTCCTTATTAACCTATACCTTCTCTTGCAAAGGTTATCTTCTTCACTATAATGAATACACCACTTACACAAGCCTTGAACAAGTTTTCTCAAGTCTAGAAACCAACACATTTGGTTTCACCATTTATAGAGATATCATAATTATTAAAGATCAAAATCTTTCTTATCATCCACAACACATACCTTCACTCTTAAGGCATATAACATGGGTCACACTTAAGCACAACACACTTTCAAATAGGCTTAAGTCACCTTTTAGGTCTTATAAAGACCCATTCACCTCTTTGACACTTATTCAAGACCACTTCAAAAAGCATGGAACCATTCCACATGACCCCTTTGACATCTTAAAATGATCATATTTTCCAAATCACTTTATTTCTAAGGCATAATTTGCTCAAAAAACATTCTATGCACACAATCACCATGAAAAAATACATAGTCACCTTATAAGCCTTTGTTTATACTACATATGATTGGTAAAACCTTCATAATACATAAAGATGGTCCTAATGGAGTTTAAAACTTAATCCAATATATATGTCATCTTTAAACATCAAAATATCATCATGAATAGCTCAATTACTCTTCTTAGGTTACTTGTAGAATATGCATGAACACATAGTCAAATTTGGACCTTCATAAATTTGGCTATACACACTTTCAAACCATCAAATCTATATTTATAGAAGTGCAATGGAGTCCTATACAAAATTTATTTTTACACCATGATAAAATTATGTATATATCAAAATATATAACACAAAAATAGAGAACCAATTTTTCCTTCATTAAATTCAAATGATCATAGTTAAACATCAAACACTATTCTATCATCTTGTGTCCTCATTGCTTAAATTAATCATACACCATCAATATCTTCTAAAATATGACTCATTATGCCAATGCACAAATTTTAAAACTCAAATATTTGACCTCATCTCAAAAGCAATCTTCCAATATTGACTCAACATGCACCATCGATCTCTTGTACGCAGCTCGGTCTTTATATGTGTTAAACATTTGAAAACTGAAATCATCTCGCTCAATAAGAACCATTGATATGTATATATATAAACATATGATCACTATTATATCTCAAAATAATATCTATCTTTATCTTTTCTTAACATTAAACATCAAACACTTGTCCTCATCTCACTGCTTCTTGACATCTTGGAATGAACATGCTCCATTGATCCTTTTGTAAGGAGCTCAATATTTAACTTCATTAACAAAAAATAATTTGACCTATTTGAATTGATTCATATCATAAATATTAATTATAAATCACCCATGATCCATTATATCTCCATTTGATCTTGATATCTAACATCATACAAAATAGACTAAGTATGGGGACCATTGCTATCTACCTGGAAGGCCAACTTTGGACCTCAATATCTTTTGATGTGCTTAGATGCATGATCTAAAATATGGACCATATGATCTAATAATATATTAAAATACACACATATATCAAACTACTATTTTAACCCTATTTTATGTTAGATATAACACCATTAATCTACTCACTCAATTTTTTTCTGCCATAGAGCCAACTATGTCAAAAACTACTTGGGAGGCCAACTTTAAACATGCATATATTTTGTTGCACTTCATTTCATGACCTAAAATTTAGAGAAAATAAACTAGGAAAAAAATTAAACAAACCCATATGATCAAATTATATTTAAATAACAACATATGTAAGAAATTCCACCATCAAAATTTCTACTCAACTTTTCTTACCACATTATAAATTTGGCTATGGAAAAACATTGTCAAACTACCTGGGATCCCAAATTTGCACTTGCATATATTTTGTTTCACTTAGTTTCATGACTTAATATTTATTACATATAAACTAGGTACAAATTTTATCATAACCATATGGCCAACTCCCCTTGAATCATCCACATGTGGTAATGGTGATGTCAACAAACTACCTACTCAGATTTTATGCCATTAGACCCAAAATGTTTAGATGAAAACAATGATCAACTAGATGAAATCCAATCATGCACACAAGTACTCAAATCATATAAAAACTCTTATATGACCCATTTCACAACCTCAACTCACTATACTCATCCATAAACATCTCTAACAATTCCAAAACGAAATATCAACCAAGCCTCCTTCAAGCATACTAGGATAAACACATTGTACACTTTGTCATTGTCACTTAGGATATCAAGGAACTTAATCAAATCACCAAGAAACCTAAATGACATCATTTAAAACTCTTAAACAATCTCCCTTTTTTTCATTTATTTTAACAACCATCATATAGTAATATACAACTCATCTCTCTTCTCTCTCTTCAAGCACTCCACAATAGGAAATTTATTCCCCTTTGACACAATGATAAAGTGGGCACTAAATAATCCTAAGGACTTGAAAAAAATACCAATATTACAATAACACCTTTAAAATATGATACAAACTCCCCCTTACCTTGATCCTACCTCTTCTTTGCCTTGATAACTTCCTCTTGCTCCATGCTAATACTTTCTTCAAGTAAGCATTGTAACCAATGAATAAATAACACACAAAATTACTAAAATATGATTTAACTCACCAAGAAACATCTAAAAGGGACCCCTCATAATATTTTTTATCCATTTTACCTCTTGAACATCTTCAAATCTCCATACACCATGAAAAACCACCATATAGGCTTACTAGACATTTATCTCAAGCTACCACAAGGACCACCAGAAAAACTTCATGCCACTCACCAAACATGAAACATATTATAAACCAACTTTATATATCTCCTAAAAACACTCATACCTAGATCTTTTGGAGAAACTAATTAAAAAGCATTCTTCTTCTTACTATGCATGTCTAGTCTCCTTATAATCCTACATGGAATTTGTAGAGCCCATAACTTTTAGTAGACACACATTCAAGACCTAAAAATTCATATCTAGATCACTATAATATTCCCCCTCAATCACACCAATTTAAAAACCTATCTCAAACTTTTAAACATACCTCACAAACCAACTTGCCAATTAGTCTTCCATCTTGACAAAAACATGAATAATTTAAAAACCATAAACCTTCAAATATATGTGAATCATGATTTGACAACCAATTTGGCTCATTAATCATATTAATAATCATCATAACTTAACTAATAAGGTAGACCACTTTTATATCATATATAAAAACCCTAAAAACTCAAAACAAACAAGGTCAACAAACCTCCTTCTAGTCAATGCACACCTATGAAACTTATTGCACACCTAGAGACAACCATCAGACACTTTTGTATTAATATTTGAGATTTCACACCTTTGGGACCCTTGACTTCCTATACCATGTCTTTTGACCTACAATAAGATAGATAAACCTAGAAGCACATAAAACATCTAAAAGGCTCAAGCAAGATCATTAAGACATAAAACAACCTCTCCACACCATATCTTCCACCTGGACATACCTGTTCCAACTCTAAAAGAACATCATAGAATTTCAAGACAAGAACCTACAACAATCTCATTTACTCTTAAGCCTTCTTGATCCTTAGACTTGTCTTCCTACAAAACTCACAAACTCTCCCTTTCTCCATGCTTCACTTGGATCATGATATTTTCAACAAGTCTTCAAATAGTTCTTGTCATATAATATCAACCAAATATCAATTATTATCCACCATACTTATTATTGATTTTCAAGTGTCTCCTTGAAGCCTAAATAGAGACATCCTGACCCACAATGTCCTAGAATAATGTGAAACCATGATATTCCCATAAATCCTCATATTCATTCTCCTTTTTGGTTATCTAATATTGATAGTTTTTCTTCTTCTTAGGATTAAGATAAGTAATATGATTAATAATATCAAGATGCTCGCTTGGATCCATACATACCTTAGAACTAGCCTCAACTAGGACCTTGGTCTTCTTCTTGAGTTTAACTTAAATTGACTTTTGATTTTCCTTTTCTTTCCAGAGAGTTGACACATTCTCTACTTTAAACTTGTCAACAAATGTTGACAATAGAAAATCTTGACTTTCCTTCACTTTTGATCCTTTTACGACCTTGGTAAATAATCCATAAAGACTTTCGGACTTAATAGAGTTAGTATCCTTAGTCTTTACTGCCTAAAGTCTACATACCATAGTCTGACTCTTCTCATCTTCTATAGCCATCTTACCTACTTTATCTTTGAGTTTAGATTGATTTTCAACACATTTTTCTAAAACAACTTTCTTATCAACCTTTTGACTAGTATGATTAGCATTGATAATATTTGGTTTCTATAACTAAGAATAACCTTTCATATTTACAAAGGAATCTTCATGTCCTTTGAGATACCTTTAGGACTTGATGACTTGACTTGGTCACAAACTTATAATATGACCAATATTATCATAATTAGAACAAGTAACATCATTCATACCTTTTGATAAATTCAAACTGTGATTGATCTTTGGCCAAAAATTCCTTTTATCATAGCTCCATGAATGTCCATACTTTTTTAAATTCATTCTACATTTCTTAGCTCTATGACCATACTTATTACATGTATAACAATTACCATGAAATAAAATAGCATACCTTGAAGAATTTTTTTCTCTAATAAACCTTTTTGCTTTTCTTTCAAGGCTTACAATCTCCTTTATAGACTCAGTCTTCTCATGCTTCTTTTCTAACTTATCCATCTTGAATTTAACAAACTCATGCTCACTCTTCAATCACTCCATATCAATCTTTAGTATAATGTACTAATCTTCTCTTTCTATCATATTTACACTTGTAGTCCTTAACTGATCCCAAAGGATATTGATCTTCTCTTCATTTTTTTAGCCTTGTTGTCCATGTCTTTCAATCTATATGTTTGCATAACAATAAACTTGATCTATTATTGATACTTATTTTCTTCTTTCTTTGACATGCCTAACAAACTTCCCTTAAAATAACTAACTTGTGATTCAAGACCTTTGATCATATTCCTCATTTTATGATTCCTCTTCTTCTACTCCTTTAGTTCACCAAGTGAACTCATGAGCTCAACTTCTAGATCAAATTCTTCTTCCTTATTTTCATCTTCTCTATTGTTATGACAAGTTTCTTTATCAAACATGATTACCTTTTCTTTTGAACAACTTCCTTATTTTAAACTCAAACTTGTCTTGGAATCTACTAGATGAACCTTGAGATCATTGATAACATTCTCATCCCTTTTGGCATCTTTATTCAAAGTACATATTTGTTCTTCAAGTTCCTTGATCACAACCTTCCACTATTGATTCTTTTTTTTAAATGTTTATCCATCTTTGTACCAACTCATGATCTCATTCAAGTTGATAAGTTTCCTCCAAAGGACCCACTCTAATACCAATTATTGGAAGTAACTACTAAGAGGGTGGTGAATCAGTATACAACAATGCACATTTAATATCAAAACCATTCCATCATACATAAACTTGATCTAGAAACATAAAAATGAAAGCACATTCATCTATATCATGAACAAGGACATATAACACATTATCTACATGGGAAACCCTCTTGGGGATTAAAACCCAATCTCAAGCCTATAAACACTTGGACTACTTGTCCTACAAGGTATTATAAACCAAATACTGGTCAACTCCTTTTCACTAGGATTTAGTGAAATAAAATTTCTACAAAGAGCACCAACCCCTAAGATGATCAAGTCCTCCTAACCACACAAAACCTTGATCAATTCCTCTTGACCAAAGACCTTTAGTGAAACAACTATTTCACAAGAAGAAACTATCCCTAAAGAATATCAAGTCTTTTAGACCCTCTTTTGAAGATAACACCTCCACCTTTGAACTAATGTCTTTTACACCTGATGATGGACCTCTAATAACATATCCCCCTTCACTTATTCTCACACTCATAATGCATCCAAAGCCACCTTTTGGATCACTCCACTCTTTTCTATTCATAAACAATCAACAAACTTATAAAAACACTATTATGACATCAAAAATATGACCTATAAGTCATACACATCATCATCAATTTTCTCTACCCCTTGATCCATCTAGTGGGAACACACAACCTTCACCTTTCTTTCACTCACCATACACACTCTCTCAAACAACCTCTTGAGCATATTCACTCATTCTTCTTCTTATAGGCTTATTAGGTCCAATGACATATTTGATCACCTTGATCAAACAAGCATGTCTAATCTTATTTGCTCTCTAATGGTCCTTACTAACCTGTACCTTCTCTTTTAAAGGTTTTCTTCTTCACTATAATGAATACACCACTTATATAAGCCTTGCATAAGTCTTCTCAAGTATATAAACTGACACATTTGGTTTCACCATTTATAGAGATATCATGATTATTCAAGATCATAATATTTCCTATTGGTCAAAACACATGCCTTCACCCTTGATTCATCTAACATGGGTCACATTTAAGCACAACACACTTTTAAATAGGCCTAAGTCACCTCTTAGGTCCTATGAAGACCCATTCACCTCTTTGACACTTCTTTGATCAAACTAAGAAGATAAGACCACTTCTAAATAGATGGACCCATTCTACATGACCCTTTTTAAATTAAAAAATGATCATAATCACCAAATCACTCTTATAATAAAGCACAAATTTTTCAAACATTTTATGCACACCACCACCATGAATGAATACATAGTCACCTTATAAGCCTTTGTTCATACTACATGTAATTGGTCAAACCTTCATAATACACACAAATGGTCCTAATAGAGTATAGAATATACTCAATTATCTATCTCATCTTGAAACATTTAAATATCATCATGAACAACTTAACTACCCTTATCAGGTTACTTGAAAATATACATGAACACATAGTCAACTTTGGACCTTCATAAGTTTGAATATACACACTTTCAAACCATTAAATATATATCTAAATAAGTGACTTAGATTCCTCTAAAAATTTACTTTTTACACAATTCTACTTAGATCAAAATATATATCACAAAAATAGAGCACTAGTTTTTTCCTTTGTTAAATTCAAATATTTGAATTCTAACGGTTACAGTTAAACATCGAACACTATTCTATCATCTCATGTTATCACTTTTTATAATAATCACACACCATAAATATATTATGAAATTTAAATCATAGTTCACTAATTCCCAAACATTAAACCTCTAACTGTTGACCTCATCTCATTCAATCTTGAAATATTGACTCAACACGCACTGTCGATCACCTGTACATATCTCAGTCTTTATTTGTGTTAAAAATTAGACACCTTGAAATAATATCACTCAATATGCACCATTGATATATATATTTAGGAACATACACTCACTATTATATCTTAAAATAATCTTTATCTTTATCTCTTCTCAACATTAAACGTCAAACACTTGTCCTCATATCGTTACTTCCAAACATCTTGGAATGAACATGATCCATTGATCCTTTTGTAAGGAGATCAATATTTAACTTAATTAACCAAAAAACACTTTAACCTATTTGAATTTATATGCACCATAGATATTCATTATATTATCTACCATGAGACATTATATCTCCATTTGATCCTGATCTTTAACATCATGTAAAATAGACTAAGTATGGGGACCATTGTTATCTGCTTGGAAGGCCAACTTTGGACCTCAATAAATTTCACTACGCTTAGATGCATGATCTAAAGTTTGGATAATATTATCTCCTCACATATTATAATCCAACCATACATCAAAATAATCCTATAACCCTCATGTATGTGAGATATAACTCCATTAATCTTTTCACTTGGATTTTTTCTGCCACAGAGCCAACTATGTCAAAAATTTCTTAGGAGGCCAACTTTGAATATGCATATCTTTTGTTGTGATTCATTATGTGACCTAAAATTTATAATAAATAAATTAGGAATAAAACTAAAAAAACCCATATGATCATGTTCTCCTAAAATTTCCATGTGTGTGAGATATACCACCATCAAAATTCCTACTTAGCTTTTCTTACCATAATGCAAATTTGGCTAAGTATGGGAAAACACTGTCAAACTTCCTAAGAGCCAAAATTTACACTTGAATATATTTTATCATGATTAATTTTATGAAATAATATTTAGTTCATATAAACTAGGTATAAATTTGATCATAACCATATGACCAACTCCCCTTGAATCATCCACATGTGGTAATGGTGATGTCAACAAAATGCTTACTTAGATTTTTTGCCACTAGATCCAAAATGTCTAGATGAAAAAAATGATTAACCATATGAAATAAACTAATGTACCTAAGCGCTAAAAGAAAATAAATACTCTATATGACCCATTTCACAACCTCAACTCACCATAATCATCCCTGAACATCTCTAACCATTCCCAAACTGAAGATCAACCAAGCCTCCTTCAAGCATACGAGGACAAACACATTGCACACTTTGTCATTGTCACTTAGGATATTAAGGAACTTCATCCACTCATCAAGACACCTTCATGACATTATTAACAAATCTCAAACATAATTTAAGTTTTCATTTAATACATTAAAGACTATATATATATATATATATATATAAAATAAAAACTCTGTATGACCCATTTCACAACCTCAACTCACCATAATCATCCCTGAACATCTCTAACCATACCCAAACTAAAGATCAACCAAGCATCCTTCAAGCATACTAGGACAAGCACATTGCACACTTTGTCATTGTCACTTAGGATATTAAGGAACTTCATCCACTCATCAAGACACCCTCATGAAATTATTAACAAATCTCAAACATAATTTATGTTTTCATTTAATACATTAAATATTATATATATATATATATATATATATATATATATATATATATAGACACACACACACACACACACACGTACATACATAGCTCAATTATATTCCTCTAATCCCTAAATGGTGGTGGGTAAGTCACCATGATCCCTAAAAATTCTATAAATTTAACTATATGTAGAGACTTATCTAGTGTGTCAGTATAATATTGTAATACCTCAACCTAAACCTCACCTCGTGATTTGGGTAACTTTATATCTAGATATTATTTTATTAGGTCTAAAAATACATTATGGGTAGTAATCTACTTATTATCTACACTACATTCACCTACTACCATTCTGTACCATCTCATCCTACAAGGACTTTCAATGGAGTATAAGATTATCCTTCGACCATAAATCATATTAAATAGTACCAAATATTGTAAACCAACCAATGCAAGGATTGAATAAAAGTACCAATGAATCCACCATTTTAGTAATATCATATATTATTAGCATGTCATTCAAATTATAGTGATGTGTATTCTCCATCATGGTCCTCTATCATGCCATATCCATTTTTTCATATGAAAAATAAAATTCAAATTTTACATTAGATCTCAATATATATCAAAAATATAACTAAAATAATTGATATTACCTTTCATGTATATCTCTAAGTTAAAAAACAAAGTGATAGCTGAAAATTAACACATACTTCCCTTTTACCTACTTCATGGTGTTACTCCCCAGTCGTCTCATTATCTACTCAACATACCAAGACATGGATATTGTCTTGACTTAGGTTAGATGTAAAATTGACCTATCTCTCCCTCTAGACCACTAAAACTTACCTCTCTTATGGTTTTGATCACTATTATAGGACCTAATAATATTACTTAGGGAGCTCAACTTATTCCATATGTAAGTTAGGATAAACCACTACTTTCTCCTCTTATCCCATCATTATGTGTCAACAACATCACCATCTCTAAAAATGTAGGAAAAATCATGGTATTGAAAATAAAACATTAGTTACCACTCCACATCATCTCACCTCACATGGATCTCTCAAATTACTCACCCAATGGGATGGGACAAGAAAAGGAGGTTCTATTTGCGCCATACAAAATTGCCCCTATTACATAGACACAAGGTTGAGGTTCATACCACTAGGTGTAATGACCTATGATATATCTCCTCATCTTAATTTTTATCTTAGATGGACATGATCCCATGTATCCATTGTACCCTAATAGGGTATCCATATAATATTATATGTGTTCATGCTCTACAAAGGTGAATGTAAGGGTATTTCTCATATCACATGATATTGTGTCAATATCCTCACCCAAATTAGGTGGTTTGTGACCCAGTTGATATCTTATAAATAAAAAAATCATATATACATAAATAAAATAGTATCATAGGGCACATAATATGTGTACCTTAAATAAAATATATAAATCATGCATGGGATATGACCACATGTAAGCTCCCATATGATATAGTGTAACCTAGTATAAAGTAGATAAGAAAAAAATTATAAAGACATAACCCCTTTAAAATTATGAGACAACACTCATGTGGTCATGAGGCTGATGATGGATCTCTATATATGGAAAATTCCCAAAACACACACACACAGACACACACACAAACACACACACACACACACACACACACACACACACACACACACACACACACACACACACACACACACACACACACACACACACACACACACACACACACACACACACACACACACACACACACACACACACACACACACACACACACACACACACACACACACACACACACACACACACACACACACACACACACACACACACACACACACACACACACACACACACACACACACACACACACACACACACACACACACACACACACACACACACACATGTAAGCTCCCATATGATATAGTGTAACCTAGTATAAAGTAGATAAGAAAAAAATTATAAAGACATAACCCCTTTAAAATTATGAGACAACACTCATGTGGTCATGAGGCTGATGATGGATCTCTATATATGGAAAATTCCCAAAACACACACACACAGACACACACACAAACACACACACACACACACACACACACACACACACACACACACACACACACACACACACACACACACACACACACACACACACACACACACACACACACACACACACACACACACACACACACACACACACACACACACACACACACACACACACACACACACACACACACACACACACACACACACACACACACACACACACACACAAACACACACACTCACACACACACACACACACACACACACACACACACACACACACACACACACACACACACACACACACACACACAATAGTCATATGATGAGATTATGTTCATCATATTCATTTGATCCTATAACCCATCGAATAAGTTCCTAATTCTTATCTATTTATAGTGTTGTGTCACACATAATAGGAATGCACTTGATCATCAACCCCAATATGGCATGAACATCTTCAAGTGTGATGGAAACCTCTAGGGTATCTAAAATTTTCAATAATTCACTCCCAATGCTAGAGAAACATCACTATTATCTTTGATATCAATGAGACTATACACATATCCATGATGTTGTTTAACCTTAAATTAAAAATATGTGGTACCTAGGGTTAATAATATAGAGTAGTTTAGGGTAAAAGGGTGATAAAATACCTCTATAATAGGACAATTAATAGAAAAATTATAGAAATAATATTCTAAATCTATATAATAGATATTGATAAAAATAATAAAGTACAACTATTAATAGATATTGTAATAAACTAGAAACAAAGATATGTAGATGGTTTACTATGAGAATACATATCTAAGTAGGAATGAAAAATAAAAGGAATGGATCATGGTGTCAATCTAACCCCAAAAATACCCATGTTAATGGGTGCTCCCTACATATCCACTACTCTAAATAGCTCTAGAGATTGATGTGGTTATCCCCTACATGCTAGCTTGTGTGTGCACATGGGTTAAATTTGCGATAAGTAAATACATGCAATGACCTAAATTTTAACTTGGAAAATATGGTTAATGGGAAAATCTTAGAATGCTTTAGACCTTCTACTCTTATGACTGAGATGTAAATAAGGACAAATAAGAAATATTTACTCACTTAAATTCTTGATTGAGTTTTTCTTGGAATTAGAGGAATGATTTGAATGAAAATGAGGCTAATTTTGGTCATACATAGGGGTGGGAAGGATGTAAAGGCCATGATAGGGTTGATAGGTTGATTAAGGGCCACTTAGGGGAAACACATAAATGTTATTAGATTGATATGAGTGATGTTAAGGTAGAAAATAAGCATGTTGATCAAAAGAGGTTTTAGTATACATACCAAAATCATTTGATTTTAGGAACTTGGGATAATTTAATGGATTATTTTCATAATGGAGTCACCATTGATGTTTGCAAGCGTGCCTCTGAATGCTAATTACACTAAAGAGCAACACCAAGAACCCTTTAGTGAAGTGAAGAATGTAGTAATCCTACCAAATATGCTAGAAACTATTATAGCATAAAATTTCACCCTTATGGGATATTTTTATAGGATCTCTCACTACTAGCTACAATATTAGAGCAATCTCAAGCTGTGGGTATCCTGTAGGGAGGTTGAACTTCTAGAGAAGGTCAACTTACTCTTGGTAGATCAACTATACTAAT
>JARHVA010009820.1:210000-262458 GCA_037957365.1 Torreya grandis
TTGTTCCCTTTTGACCCTCAATCTATGAATTTTTTTTATAGTCCTCTCTTGTAGCCCTTTTTTGGGCCTTTTCACTTTGTACAGATAAGTACCTTTATACCCTAAGAAACTAGAATTCATTCTTACCACCCTCTATCATTTTCTTTCTTGTGACCATGTTTCAAAACCCAAATCCAATTTTATAGCTCCCTTTTTGGTTTTCATTAGGCCTAATTAGGTCTCTTTTGAACCCCAAAACATACAGTCCTCTCTTATAGCTTATACATGTATGAAATAGGGGGAAAACAATAAAACCCCTTCACATACATCCTCCCCTACCCTTTCATCAATTTATAGGGTTTTTATATGGCTCAAACCAAAGATATTCCATTTTTTTTGCTATTACCACTAAACCTAGGGTTTACAAGATTGTATAGACCCAATAGGGTTCATGAATGCTTTAGATGATTATTTGTGACCTTAAAATGATCTAAGAGACATAATAGGGTTTTTACACCCTATTGAAAACTATATCAATCTTAAACTTTGCTTGACCAGACCTCCATCACACTAAAACATAGGGTTTTATACTATGCTCTATCCACATGACTATGTCTATCACACCAAGACATAGGGTTTAGAAATATTTACACTCACTTGATGTTATTAATACCCCTCTCTTAGGCTCTCCTCTATTCTACCATGTTTATACATCATTTTCTCACTGGGTTGAACTTCCAAACATGAGTTTGCCTTAAAAATCCCTAAATGAGGGTACTCTCTCCTTGCATAGACCTAAGAGGGTTAGTAAATGTTTTTAGACTTCTAAGGGGTATTTTAGACCACTTTTAAAGTTTATTAGGTTATATTTTAACCCATTACACATTTTAAAACCATCAGATAACTTATTTTCCCATATATTCCTCTTGTTTAGAAAGTGTCTTGTTTGACTATTTGTACACACAAGCATCTACAAGACTACTTACATCCATGAAAAATAAATATTTTCTAAGCTTCCTTAAAATGTTAAAAAACTTGGTGAATGGTAATTAAAACTTGTAATTACCCCACACACTTCCTTTAATCACCAAAAACTCATTTGATAATCCTTTTGATTCCTTTTATAACCTCCATGCTCTATCTCACTATCAACTATAGTTGAATGTAGCTACCCTACTGATGAAAAATAGGGGTCTTATAGGTGAGTACCCGATCTCCAACTATGACACATGGTATGTTATCCCTTTGAGGCCCTTAAATCAACATCTCATGGTAATTCATTTGTGTTTTTAGGCCTAGTGTCTAATGTTTTGTGACATGGGATTTATGAGCACCTGTAGTCAAGCTATATGTGTGGTTTTCTGAGCTAGGACATACCTATAGGTGTTGAGGGAGGATAAAATATTTAAATTTAACCATTGTTGATTCATTTTGAAACACAAATGGTCTTCTAAATTCAATAGAACACCTAATCATGAAGATATGCCTTCATATTTCAACCTTGGGTTGTGAAATCACTTAAGAGCTCAAAACCTATACAAATCACTAAGTGTTTGCAATGAACAAATGTGTATAATGAAGGTATTAAAGCACCATGTTCCTCTAATAAAGAACCCATTTTCATTTTTAAAATATTTTACCCTATGTGAAGGCTACAACATAAGTAATTATAAACTCATCTAAGCATCATGTTTGATCCTCATATGGCATCAACAAAACTGATGAAGCCTTTATTTTAGAGCTTTTAGGGAAACTATCCATAAAAATTAGAATTATTATCTTGAAGTGTCTCTCAAGAATTTTTTCTTGTCTAATGTCCCAAACATGGTTTCCAAAGTAACTTCAACATCCAAAATCCTCAATGAGGTTCTCAAAACATGTTCACACACCTTTGAAAAACAAATTCAAATCTTTGAAGGGCCTCCTATAGGTGCAATTCTATATGCATGTAGTGACTATAGAGATGGTATATATGTATGTAATATGGCCTTTTGGTCAGTATTAGACTCTATTAATATGCTCAATGAATCCTTACAACCTTTTAAGGACTTGAAACAAGTTTCAACATTTCCATTCCAATGTTGTATTCTCCTAAGAGTGTGCGTTTATGGTGTACAACTATACTTTAGTTGTTGAAACCCCTCTTAATATGGTATTGATGAGTTCATATCAATTTTTTATCCCATTTTAGAATTATCTCAAAAATGAACTACCTTTTATCACTATATTTATAACTTTTTTCCATGAATGTATACATGATTGTGCTCAAGTACAGTTGTAGGTATACTTTGCCAAAATAGGTCTATAGGAACATACTTTCACAATGGGATGTAGGTTACATTTAAACATAAAATGAAATCATGACTAAATTTATAACTTAATAAGGTCACCAAATATGAACTAGATCATTTTCCTATAGGTGAATATCATTCCCTTTATTGGTTTTGTATATGGTTGCACTTAGTAAGAAGAGACAATTAAGCCAAAACCCCCAAAGGGAGTAATTCATTTCTTTCCTTGTTAAACGAAGGATATAGATGGAGATTTTTCAAGACACTTTATATTTTTATACATCACACCCTCTTTTGTTTTAAGCCACTATAGGAAATAGAAACCTCTGTAGTTGATAAGTTTTCCTACAACTCCATTGGATTTCCAACTAACAACTTGAATGTTTGGCCTATCAAGGATTTGATTAAATAATGAGGATTTATGAGAAATATAACTTGTGTAAGTTGATATATAATAATTAGGAGGACGTAAATTACCCCCTCTAAACCAGGTTCTACTCTAAAACTAATCAACTGGGTAATTCACAAGGACAAGAAATAAAACAAGTTTTATGCCATAAGTACCTTCTTGGAATGATTTAAATGATGAAAATAATTTTAATAGGTCATATTTTACCCTTTAATGACTCATATAAAACCATTATTTCTCATTTAATTTTGAAATTAATAAACAAGGGAAAACCTAGACCTTGTGTGAATGAGTAGGCCACCTAGACACCCCTAAACTATTAGTGATTATTCATAAATATGGGGAGATGAACCAGACCACAAATGCCACAAAGTGGAAGTAAATTATGGTAAATATCACTTACAAAAATATTCTAGACCAACTCTTTCTCTCTGTTAACCATATAGAGTGAAAACTTGAGGCTCTCCTAGAGCTATCCAAAATTGCCCAAAATGGTTTTTCCTTAGCATGAAGAACCAAAATCTTGCCTATGCAATATAACACTTGGGAAATATTTTTTATCCTATAAAAAACTTTAATTATTTTTATAAACCTTATGAAATGCTTGGAACTCCATTAATGGAAAAAAACATGTTTCGTGCCTAGTTTGTAGACAATATGTTTTCCTTATCTCTATTGGTTATTGTGCTAAAATATGATTTTAGAGGCCTATGATGTGATATTAGGGACACCATGGATGTATTAATATGATATTTTATCCCTTTCATCAAGAAAAATATCCAAAAACCTATTCTACCAAAGCTCCAAAAGGATCCAAAATGCATCATTTTTCTCCCAAACTCCTCTCTTCCACTTCAAATGACCTTAAAAATGTATAAAAGGGTAAAAGACACCATAAGGAGGTGGGAGGAAGTCAAAACTAGTTTAACTTCCTCAAAAAGTTAATTTTCACTTGAAATTTTTATTTTGAGGATCTTTAAGTCATCTAATGCACTTTTGGGAGTCTTTTGGGCATAATAGCTTCTATAGGCCTTGTTTTTGACTTGTTAGAATCTCTAAAACTTTATGCAAACCTCCTTCATGCCCCTAAATTCTTGACCACTATGGAAACTTACTATATCCTTCACTTGTAGGTCTAGACTTGTTTCTAGGCCTTTCCCTCAAAATCACCAAATTCACCTTAAAACTTGCTTAAAGTGTTTCAAAATATTGTAAGTGACATATGGTATGGTCATGAGGTTTTTCTCCTCCTCTCACCATTGGATCACCAAATTAACAATAACTCTACTTGGTTTTTCACACCACACCTGGACCTCCTAGGATACTATAATGCATCATCAAATTAGAATTGGAAAGGGACTAGCCATGGGGGTAGAAGGCTACTGAAGGGTCTGAGAGAGTGGTATGATCCATCTAGGAAAAATTTTTGTATGTAGGCTAATTTTTTTTAAACATTTTTAGCAACCTCTTGGGATTTCATGCCTACTTTTCAATAGATTAGTTACTTTATCTAATCCATTAGGCATATGGGATCACAAGTCTTTATTCCCAATTGATATGAAAATTATACAAGGTTTTCTCTTTTTAAAAACCTCTTCTTTAAGCAACAAGGACAAGAGGGAAAAAAAACCAACACTATGCCCAAGGCTCTTAGGGAGTGAAACACACAACTTAAAAGGATGTGCACAAGGCACTTAGAGGAAAGTATAACTATATAATATGTACAACTAAAACTCACATATATTTTCCTCCTAGATCAAATTAGAATATCTTAGCATCATTAACTTATAGTGGAAAAGGAAAAAAGGTGCCATGCTTCTGTGAGCTCATGCTAGGTGGACTATGATGCTTGATTGATGACTTTTTTGGCTTGATCTCTGATGGATGGAGAGGGACAAAAATATCTTCAATGTATATAAAATTCCTTACTGGCTCAATCTTTTCTTGATGTTTCTCATCACTCTTGAGAAATCCTTACATAAAGACTTCATTCAGGTTCTTGGGAGCAACTACATTTTATTCATTTGGTGGCTCAATAAGACCATATTCTTCCACCTTATTCTTATGAAAATTAGGTTTGATCATTCTTATAGGATCATGCTCATAGTTTTTTGGAAGAAGGACAAGTATCTTAGTCTCCTAAAACTCTTTAGTTATGGTATTGAACCACTGCCACAACTCTTCAAGTTCCTCACTGGTATGTTTCTCAAAATGTATCACTTGAGCACTTGAGATGTCTCCTTCATCAACCTCACTCAATATTTCATATTTTTTTACTACAAATGAGGGTTGATTTGACCAATCAAGGCACAAAACATCACATTTTTCTTTCTCAAAGTCTAATTTATCTTCTTCTAGTTCCAACATATTAGTCTTATCTTTAATTGACACCTCATCTTGAAGTGGACCAACCTCTAGTACCTGGTTTTGATTCTCTCTTTCATCTATGTAGAATAGAAATTCAATATCTACCTCATATTTGGCTTAAGTATTTTCCTCTTTGGGATCTAATTCATTATTTTCAAATCCATGACAAGAAGGTTGGTCCAAACCTAATTTTTTCCCCTCTAAATAAAGTGGGCTCCCTATCATGATCTCTTCATTATAGACTCTTGTATTTTCCTCTTGTGTCTCACTTATGAGTTCAATATCCTCTTTTATATATATGCCTTCCTTGAATGGTTTCCATGAGGTAAATGTATAGGGTACAACCACCTTTTTTCCTTCTTATCCTTGAATAGGCCTAGGAGAGAGTGATCTCACTAGTGAGGACATGCTATAATCATGATCATTGGCATAGGGAGATATCAATGGTGGATTGGCTTCATTCTCTTGATCTGAATGATCTTCATTTTCTCTCCATATAATAGGTCCTCATGGAGGGTTTCTTGTGGGCCACTTTGGGGAAACACATAAATTTTATTATCTTGATATGAGTGATGTTATTTTCTCTCCATATGCATAATAATGGTGTAAATCACCATCAAACCTACAACATTTTACAAAATATCATAAAACTTGGTATTTTACCCTTTAGCTTGTTAAGGCACAATATAAAACATTTTGAATATATCTAAGTGCCTTATAATTATGTTTTATGTCTAATTAGGCCTCTTATATAGCTTTATACAATTTATATTTTTCAAGACCTTTAAAAGTAAGGATTTTGAAGCCATTTTTTACCTCTTAGGCACCCAAACAAGTCAAATTATTTTTCAAAATAGGTTTTTTAGGAGATTTATAGATTCATATACACATTTAAGTTTTTTTCCAAGTATTTTTATGCCATTTTATTGATCTATGAGTCCAAAAATCCAAAACTAGTAAAAAAACTCCTTTACAAGCTCAAATAGGCTCACCTTCTTGATGATTGTTCATACAATTTTGATATCTATTACACCACTTATTTACAATTATATCTATTACATATGCCCCTTCAACACACCTATAAATATTGGTCTTCCATATGGAAGGTATGAAAAGATACACATATAAAGATAATTACCTATAGGATTTGTAATCATTCTGGACATGCATACACTCTTATTGAGTGTTCATAAAACTCAGGACCTTAAATATAATAAATATAAAATTAATTTAAATTAAATATGGTTACTCAAAACATACTTTAATAATTTTTATGAACTCTTCATGTTATAAAAGATATAAACATCTGAAACAGAGCTAAAACTGGGTGTGTTAAGCCTATAAAACTTGAATTCCTCTAAAGGACAAAATTGATATTTCCAATGATATTGTTATTTTTTAAACATATTCATGTCACATTTATCATCTCATAACACCTCTTCAAATTTTCAAAATCAACTTTGCTCTTTATGCCTTTGAGACTACGTGTGGGATTTTAAGCTTGCCTATGGGATTTGTATGAAGTTTCGAGTGTGAACACTCTTTAAATGTGTTTAAGTTGATTTAAAATATATTAAAATACTTATATAATCTTATAAACCTTAACCACATCTTAAAACTCCAAAAAGTATGCCTACACCAATAGTGACCATTATCAGACATGAAGCAGACTGTGTATAAACATCTGGCACTTACAATTGTCATATGACATTAAAAATATAATGGATAGATAAATAATTTCATTATTACCAATCCTATCATTTTTTAATTCTTTTTTATGTGTAGTTTTTCCTATAGAGCCTTTTTACCAAAATTTACCTTGAAATGCCTACATGCTTCTTTCATGCCTAAACTTGTCTTTCTTCAAAATTTTGACTAAAAAACCTGAATTTGATCACTTATATAGGAAATATAGGTTTTAAAAATCATATTATAACATTTTAATACCTATATAAATCCTAAACTCCTTCTTAGCACCAGAAACTCACAAAACTTCAATTAGCCTCTAATGGTTGCCTTCTTGACTACAAGAGGTATGTGTAAGAAAAATGAGTACTTAAACTATTTAAAGGAAATTTAGGATGGTATGGTATTATTTTTTTTGGAATTAATACCTTTTATACCAAATTTATTCCTTTGAATTGACTTGTAGATGCCCAAAAATGGCTAATTCTTCCAAGGCAAGATCCAATGTTGATTGTGATTAGATATAGGGTTGACGATACTAAAATATTGAATAGTTACCATTGTCAAAAAACATAAAAATTATTTTTATTATGTATATTAGGTCATATTTAACTTCTCCACCAAATTTTTTGGTTAGATCATGTAGATTTTTCCCTATAGGTCTATTTCGCCAAAAGCTAGTGACATGTGCCTACTTCATCAAATTTCACAGCTAAGTTTTCCTCCCTTTTCCTTGTTTTTTGACTTATCATGATTATTTTTATTTGAAAATTTCATAAAAATTCTCATTTAATTATTACACTCTTCATTGGTCAACCTTCACCCTCATACAACTCATGCATGACTTAAGCTCCTCAACAAAAATCCATGGATGCCTATGCACTCAGTGATGTAACTGATAATTATGGAGTGCATGAATATATATTAGGTTTATAAACCATAATTTTCTCTCTTTATAACTCCTTATGTCATTTTAAATTCTTTAAAATGAATCACTATGTTTTCAACCTATCTAGCCTTAGGAGTATGCCTTCAGTCATATGATGGCTTTAGGTATTGTGTTAGGGCTAAGATCGATTATGTTAAATCCCTTGAGATTATTTTACTAGCATGATTCCACCCTTCATTAATTCCAACTCTCATCATCATGAAAAATCTCAAGATTAATGACTATCTCTTCCTTGGATCATAAACCTTGGATTAAGTGCTTGACTGAACCTGACTTTGCCTATGTTTGTAGGTCCTTGTATGGATAAGGAACAATTAATTAGGGTATAATATTCTTTTATATAATTAAAAATACACAAGTATTTTAATATCCATTTCCTTATATAGTGATCCCTTCAGTAACTTCAATAACTTCTTTAAAAAAAAGGTCTTAAATCTTGAATATTTCTCCATAGTCTTTGTATAGCCTACTGACTTAGTTGGTTGTAGGTATTTTTTAGGGATTAATTTGACTAAGATTGATTTTTTAGAGGATATATATCATTATTTTACCTCAATAAAGTATATACTCTTCTATGGACACTTTATACCATCATTAAGTTCCATAAGAACCATTATGTTTATACACTCCTAATTTTTAAGAAAGACCTGCATGTTAGGGTTGAAGATGTACATCCATTCATCATGTTCATTGATGAATTCATAATTTATTGGTCCCATTTAATCATCTAATTACCCTATGAAATTTCATCATTGTATTAGGTTTTGATTACCTTATAGTTTTCTTTGGTATTCAAACCCTCATTATTGTAAGCAATGGTCTAAAGAGAAGGCCTATAGGTGTTTTTTAATGCATTCTAATTTTGAGTTAGTTCCTATAACCATCATGATATTAAAACCTTTATGTCATATATCATCCTTCAAATCCCTCTTGGACTAGGTATGAAACTCCTTAATGTTACTATGTCATCCATGTGCATACCATTTTGATGGAAAACCTATTCTTTCATAATTACTATAGGTAATTGTTGAATGTGGATGATATGACTATATCAAAAACAAGATAATTCACTCCTCTTTATCATATTCATATCTTGATTGTTCCATTTTAACCCTCAAGCTATGAAACTTTATTGATTATACTCTCTTGTAGCCTTTTTTTGGGACTTTTCACTTTGTATAGACAAGTACCTTTGTAACCTAAGAAACTAGACTTAATTATTACCAACATCTATCCTTTTCTTACTTCCTACCAAGTTTAAAAACCCAAATCCACCTTTAGACACATTTATATCCCCCTTTTTGGTTTCCATTATGCCTAATTAGGTATTATTTAAACCCCACAACACATAATCCTATCCCATAGCTCACACATGTATGAAATAGTGTCAAAAACACCATAATACCTTTACATATATCCTCCCCTACCCTTTCACTAATTTTTATGTTTTTTCCATGGTTTACCAAAGATATTCCATTTTTGTGCTATTAGCACTAAACCTAGGGTTTACATGCCTACACAGACTTGAGAGGGATCATGAATGCTTTAGATGATTCTTTGTGACATTAAAACACTCTAGTGGCCATAATAGGGTCTATCCACCCTATTAAAAACTATATAAATTTTAAAATTTTCTTGACAAGACCTCCATCACACTAAATCATAAGGTTTTCTAATATACTCTATCTACATGACTCTGTCCATCACACCAAGACATAGAGTTTAGAACTCTTTCCACTCAATTGATGTTATTGATACCCCTCTCTTAGGTTCTCCTCTATTCCACCATATTTATAAACCATTTTCACAATGGTTAGAACTTCCAAACATGAGTTTTCCTTCAAAATCCCTAAATGAGAGTACTCTCTCCCTACAGAGACTCGAGAGGGTTAGAAAATCTTATTGACTTATGAGGGGTATTTTAAACCACTATTAAAGTTTATTAAGTTCTATTTTAACCTCATAAACCACTTAGAACTATTAGATAACCCTACTATCCTTTTTTTTCCTCTTGTTCAATAAGGGTCTTATTTGACTATTTGCACACACATCTATCTACAAGACTATTTGCATCCATTAAAAATCAAGATGTTCTAAGCTTCCTTAAAAGGTTCCAAACCTTGGTTAAGGATAATTAAAACTTTTAATTACCCCACACACTTCCTTAAATCACCAATAACTCTTTTAACACTCCTTTTCATTCCTTATATAAGCTCCATGCTTTATCTCACTGTCAACTATAATTGATTGTAGCTTCCCTACTGGTGAAAAAAGGGGTCTTGTAGGTGAGTAAAACATCTTAAACTATGTCACATGGTATATTATCCATTTGAGGTACTTTAATTAACCTCTCATGGTAATTCATTCATGTTTTTATGCCTAGTGTTTATAGGTTCACAACATGGGCTTTATGATCACCTGCAGTCACACTGTAGGTATGGTTTTCTGAGCTAGGACACACCTATAGGTGTTGAGGGAGGATAACATCTTACAAGTAAGCCATGGTTGATTATTTTTGAAACATAAATGGTCTTCTTAACTCAATATAATACCATGTCATGAAGATATACCTTCATACTGCAACCTTTGGTTGTGAAAGCACTTAAGAGCTCAAAACCTATAGAAATCACTGAGTGTTTATTATGAACGAATGTGTAGAATGAAGGTCTTGAAAGACCATGTTCTTATAATAAATAAACCATTTTTATTTTTCAATGATATTACCTGATGTGAAGGATACAACATGGGTGATTATAAACTCATCTAATAATCATTCATGCTCCTCATATGTCATCAACAAAAGTGGTGAAGGCTCAGTTTTAGAGCTTTTAGGGAAACTATCCCTAAAAATTAGAATTCTAGTCTTGAAGTATGTCTCAAGATAATTTTATAGTCTAATGTATTAAACATGGTCACTAAATTACATTCAACATCCAAAAACCTCAAGGAGGTTCTCAAAACATTTTCACACACCTTTGATTAACATTTTCAAATCTTTTAAGGGCCACTTGTAGGTATAATTCTATATGTAAGCAGTGACTATGGAGATGATTTATATGCATGGAATATGGCCTTGTGGTCAGTATTAAACTCTATTAATATGTTAAATTAATACTCACAACCTTTTAAGGACTTGAAAAAAGTTTCAACATTTCCATTCCAATGTGGTATTCTCTTAAGAGTGTGCATTCATGATGTCTGACTATACTTTACATGTTGAAACCTTTCTTAATATGGTATTGATGAGTTCCTATTAGTTTTAACCCATTGTATCATTATATTAATCATAAACTACCCTTGACCACTATATTTACAACTTATTACCAAGAATTATACATGATTGTGCTCAAGTACAGTTGTAGGTATACTTTTCCAAAGTAGGCCTATAGGTACATACTTTCATAGTGGGTTGTAGGTTACCTTTAAACATAAAATTAAATCATGGTTGAGTTTATAACTTAATAATGTCACCAATTATGAACTAGATCATTTTCCTATAGGTGAAAACCAATTCCTTTATTGGTTCTCTATATGGTTGTACTTAGTAAGAATATATAATTAAGCCAAAACCCCCAAATGGAGTAATTCCTTTATTTACTTATTAAACCATGGCTATAGATGGAGATTTATTAGGAAAATTTAGAGGTGAAAACATAATGTCCTCTTTATTTTTAAGCCATTGCAAGAAAGATAAATCTCTATAGTTGATACACTTATTTGTAACTCCATTGGAGCTCCAACTAGCAACTTAATTGTTTGGCCTATCAAGGCTTTGTTGAACTACTAAGTATTTATGGGAAAGATAACTTGTTTAATTTTATGTGTAATAATTATTATGAGGTAAATTACCCCTCTAAACTAGGTTTTACTCTAGAACTGATCAAATAGGTCATTCACAAGGATAAGAAGGAAAATATGTATTATGCCATAATTACCTTCTTGGAAGGAGTTAGCTAATGAAAAAAAAATTAATATGTCCTATTTTACCCTATAATTAATCATATAAAACCATTATTTCTCATTTAATTTTGAAGCAAAGAAAAAAGGGAAAACTTGGACCCTATCTAGATGAGTAGGCCACCTAGACACCCCTAAATTGTTAGTAATTGTTCATTAATATGGGGAGATGAAATAGATCACAAATTAAAAAAAGTGGAAGTAAATTAGGGTCAATATAAATTCCCAAAATATTCTAGACAAACTCTCTCTCTCCTAACTTTACCAAGTGAAAACTTGAAGCTCTCTTAGAGTTGTCTAAAACTATCCTAAATGGTTTTTCCTTAGCATGAAGAACTAGAATCCTACCTATGCAATATAACACTTGGGTATGATTTTTTATGATTTAAATTAAATTTAATTCCTTATGGAAACTTTATAAAATTCATGTTCCGTTATTAATGGTTGAAAACATGTTTCATGCCTAGTTTGTAGCTAATAGGTTTTCCTTACCTTTGCTAGTTCTTATGGTAGAATCTAATTTCAAAGGCCTATTAGGGGATATTAGGCACACCATTAATTTATTATTATTATATATTATTCCTTTAATAAGTTAAAATATCCAAAATCCTCTTTTATCAAAGCTCCAAAAGGCTCCAAAATGCATACTTTTGCTCCCAAACTCCTCTCCTCCACTCCAAATGACTTAAAATTAACTTAAACATGTATAAAAGGGTAAAATAAATGATAAATATGTGGGAGGAAGTCAAAACCAATTTCACTTCCTAACAAAGTTACTTTTTTACTTGAAATTTCTATTGTGAGGACCCTTAAGTCATCTAATGCACTTTTGGGAGTCTTTTGGGCATAATAGCTTCTCTAGGCCTCATTTTTGACTCATTAGAATATATGAGATTTTTTTAAAACCTAATTCATGCCATTTAATTATATAACACCATGGAAACCTATTGGATCCTTCACTTGTAGTTCTAGACCTATTTTTAGGCCTTTTCCTCAGTCACCAAATTCACCTTAAAACTTGCTTAAAGTGTTTCAAAAGCTTTAAAATGACATGTGGTAGGGTCATGAGTTTTATATCATCCTCTCATCATTGTATCATCCACTTAAAAATAACTCTACTCAATTTTTCATAACACACTAGGACCTTTTAAGATACTACACTGTGTCATCAAATTAGGACCAGAAAGGGACTGGTCATGGGGATAGAAGGCTACTAAAGGGAATTTTGGCCAACAACATTAAATTGAAATAACTATTCCTTTTTCTTGAGTTTCCCAACCATATTAAAATATCCATAGATAAGATAGTTATAAAGAGGAAAGTTATTTTTTATCCAATGATATAAGGTCCCTCTTTTTTGGCCATCATTAGGTGTGTAAAAATTAATAAATCCCAATTATGGCCATCAATGTCCAACATGACACACACAATACATTTATAAATATCTTTTCCCAATAAAATTATTAATGAATCAATCTTGGGGGAAATAAATATGATAGTGTCTCCATGGTTATCCTTATGATATGTGGAGTATTATATAATGTTTTACCAAAAACACTTTAAATAATTTTGAATAATAAATCTATAAACTTTAACTTCTTGTAGATAAAAAAATATCAAAGTTCCCAAATTTCTTATAATTAGGCCATACATATAATTTTTAGAGGACTATATGATACCATCAACATTCCATGAACTAGTATTGAGAAACATATATTATACATATTTAATTCCCCTTTCCCATATTTAAACCCTTACTTGGGATCTAAAGGTAAAGATTAATTACTCAAAAGAGGTTGTTGGTTTGTTAAAATATACTCTCCTTGTGAAATTTCATAGTGTTTGACCCTATTTTATTTGATTGTTTCATCATTTCCACCACAAGGTGTGTTTCATGAGCACATATATAGTAGATGATTCATGGAATATTTCCCAAAACTTTATGTAAGAAATTTAGTAGAAGTAACTAGAGAATCTTGTATTTGTATCATAGGGATAGGAATAGGGGATAAGACTCAATATTTGTAACCCATTATTTTTGTTTATAATTATAAATTTAATTAATAATTATAGGTTTTTTATATTTCATAGTTATTTTATTATTTCCAATGTTAGTCTAATTTTCACCCTTTTCATCTATTTTCAAATTTAAATTTTCATATTAAGTCTTGGGAGGATAATGAGCAAAAAATCACAAATTTTATAGTCAAGGGAATGAAAAAAATAAAGTGTTAAGTAAATTAATATAGGTCTCTTTTTGTGTGAAATTATCAACCACACTTAAATATATGGATACTTTTTCATGTATTTTTTGAAGTTAATTTGAACACAAATTCATTTATTGGGTTGAGTTGAATAAAATTAGTTGATCCCATAACATATCACATGCTTAATAAGATGAACTATATGGTTATATAATGTCCATAGTGATATCAATAGTCTAATAAACTTAACCAAACGTTAAATTTGAGTGAATCATGTTCAATAAACTTAAAATTATGAGTCCATTTCAAAAAAACACATTGGAATGTTATCCATCCACCAATAACTATAATTATGAGTCTAAGTTTTCGCATGTTGATCCTCAGAGAAAAATAAATAAATTTTGGTAAGGTTAAAAATTATGACTAAATCAATACCATGATATTCCCAACTATATTTAACCAAGGATTGGATAATATGTTCAAAATGAATGCAACCAGTACATTGGGTTATCAAACTATGATTTTCATACATATTAAAAATAAAATTAATAGAATCAATAATTAATATCACCTCAAAATTTTGAGGGGATTCAATAAATTGTTACCTTATTTTATACCCTCATCACCAACTTTCAAGCTTGCTTTGGTGAAGTGTTCTCTACCACCTTCAACAATGGTTGTATTTAAATATTTTAAGGCCAAAAATGTGTTATAAACCCACCCAAAGGGTAGGTTAATGTTTAATTTAATGTCATGAAGACCTAAACAATCCCATAAATAGTGAGGGTTTGATATTATGGTAAGACCCCAAAAACATATAAAACCTTAGAGGAATTGAAGTTTATATTACTCACCAATTTTTAAATAAGTGTATTTTTTAAATGTCTTTTCCCTTGGTATTTTTTTTATTATGTATATTTATAGTATTTTTTATGTTATTCAATTCCTTTAATTTATTGTTATTTGTTCTTAAATATAAATGCATATATAACTAAAAGTGTCCCATAGGTATTTATTAGTCTTACAATCTTATTATTGTAAGGTACATATGTACCTAATGATTATTAATCTAGTAAGGTTTTATTAGCACATTTTATGTCATTTTTAATCATTTTATATCATATCTCCTCCCTCTTTATCCAACCCCCTACCATGTCTTACTTTGTTTTAGGTAATTTAACCAAGAATGTGTATTATACATTTCTAGTGTTGTAGACATTTTATACCCATTACCCCCAAGGGACTAATGGTTCCATCTTGTCATATTTTTCCCTTATTTTATTAATTTTTTATACCAATATGGTCCTAGTTTTAATTAAAGATGTCTATGAATAAGTAGGTGTATTAGTGTATTTAGGAAATGTTATCACTCTAGAGTGCACCCTACTTGAAGATGTGTAAAACACACACTCCCTCCATCTAATAAAATTAGATATTATCATAGTGTGGGTGACTATTTATTAATAGTAACCTCTATATATGGTTTGTTCCCTTAATATTTATGTCTAAAAACTAAACTATTTTTATTTTTGGGGATGAAAAGGGAGAAATAAACTAGAATGAAAAATTCTATCTAAATGGGGTGATGGAACTAAATGATTGATATTCTATGAAATATTTTTGAAATTAAGTAAGATACACATATGAATGTGAAATAAAAATCTAAAATCAATCTTGAACATCAATATTTCAAAAGAAGACCTGAAAGAAGCTTGTAAAGCAAATTATATTCCTAGCTCTTCAAATGACCTATAGAGGATGAGATTTTTACAGTAAGTGTGTAAAGGACCTAAAAAAAGGGGATATAGATCTCACTTATATTCTATTACACAATAAAAAAATACACTATATTCTAATCCAAATACACACACACACACACACACACACACACACACACACACACACACACCAAAAAAAAAAAAGAATCTTATTTATTTGATAAATGGTGTCAATTACAATTTTTGCTCTACTTTAGGAATTATTTTTAAAATGGCTTCAAAAAGCCAATATATAAGTTTAAAACCTTAAATAAAGATAAATTAACATGTAAAATATAATTATTAGTCTTATTTGAGTTCAAATAAGACTAAAATCCATTTAAAAAATTAAATAAAGGCTTCAAAATCTTCCAATTCTTCAAAATTTGCTTGTTCTTCATTTTTGGCATAGAATTGAGAAGTGGTGGGCCCATGTTGACTTGTCAACCTTCCTTGAATTAAAATAATACCATAAATTATAATATAAATCCATTTTTAAATTTATTTTCAGGTTATTTAAATTATTTATCTTGCATGAAAAGTATGGGAGATGCATAAAACTAGTCAAACTAGTCAACAGAAGAGATTTGACCCTTAAGGACTAGTTAACTCAACTTGAGCTCAAATTGCATGAATTAAAACTTTTAAATTGAATTTATAATGATATATCCACTTAAAAAACATATATTACATTTGGTAACTCAAAAATTAATTCATTTTATAGATTTTCAATGCCATTCTTTACTTGTTACATTGACCAATTAGGACTATTAGGCCAATTAACCCTAATAGCCTATCTTATTGCATTTGGAATCCATGAAAACTAAAATAATAAGCCATGAAACCTGAAAAAACAAAAAAAAACACATTAAAAACAATTCTTCATCACCAAAAAAATTGATTTTGATGAGAAAACACTCACCATTTAGTCAACAGGGTTGACTAGGACTATTTTGCTCTATTTTCCTATAGACTGGCCATTTTGATTGAGCTTTTTTGAGACATTTCTGACATGATTTCTAACAAAAATATAATTTTATGATTAAAAAAATACTTAGGCTGTGATATATATATATATATATATATATATATATATATATATATATATATATATATATATATATATATGTATGTATATATATATATGTATATATATATATATATATATGTATATATATATATATATATATATATATATATATATGTATATATATATATATATGTATATATATATATATATATATATATTTATATATATATATATATATATGTATATATATATGTATATATGTATATATATTTATATATATGTATATATATTTGTATATATATATGTATATATAAGTATATATATATGTATATATATATATATATACATATATATATATACATAGATACATATATACATATATATATATATATACACACATATATATATATACATATATATATATATATATACATATATATATATATACATATATATATATACATATATATATATATGTATGTATGTATATTGATTATATTTCATTGAAATGTTTTTTACTTCATTTTACATATTTTTCCACAAAGAAAAATGATTTCTTCCCTCATCCATAAATTTCCATGCATAAAATTGAAATTTATATAATTCTCAATGACTTTAATTAAAAATTTATAATTTTTTAGGTTTATCCAAGATGATTTTATAGCAATAAAATCAACTAGTTTCAAAACTAGTTTTTTGAGGGTTTAAGTGGGTTTTGAAGCTAAATTTTCAAAATGATGGTTCATGAATTAAAAACATAAAAATATTTAAAAAAAAATTACATTTATGTGTATAAAACTTATCCCCCCCCCCAACATCCATAAAAATATTGGATTCCCATTTAAAAAATAAAAAAAATTACCACGTGGAGAAATTTGCCTGTGAGGTTTTGACTGCATTATGAGATGCCTACACTCTTAATGATTGTTCATAAATAAAAAATACTAAAATGATCTAAATTATTCATGAATTATAATTAAATATTATTAATAAAATCATACTAATATTTTTCATCTAAAATCCACACATGGTGAAAGATATGAGCATCTGAATAGGAGGCTAGGAAGGGTGTCTAGAACTAAAAAATGAAATTTTCACCAAAATGAAAATAACTCTTCACATTATTACTAATTATTGAAAAATTAATAATTGGGTCTATAAAATTATATAAAAACACTTTGAAATCACATTTTTCTTTAAAAATTAAAAAACTCCTTTTTGGCCTTTATGCCTATTTGCTTGTAAAAGCCTATATGAGCATGGTTTGCTTAAAATTTAGACTTTTTAAACTCTTCAAATGTATTATTATGATTTAAAAATATCATCTCATAATTTTAAAACTTTTACCTAGACTTATAAATCTTTGTGGCACTCTATAATGATGCCTACTCTAATAGTGATCTCTAACGAACATGCCAAGGACTGTTAAAAATAGAGAGTATATCCATTTGTCTAATGGCCATAAAACTTTTTTAATTTTTTTATAAATTAATTATTACCATATGTACAAAATTTTAGGTTTTGAAACCACCTGTAGTTCTCAGCATCCTCAATTTCCTTCAAAATTGACCCCTTGTGCATGGACTGTCTACATATTTGAACTAGACAATACTCTTTTGAAATTACAAAGACCCATTTATAATCCATTTTTGATATTTTTTTATAAAAATTAGTTATTTTATTCCATAATCTATTAGTTTAACCTAATATAAAGGGATACTGGTGAGATTTAGGAAAGTTTTGAATGATAGGGGTAGTAATTTGACCTTGACAGGTTAAATTATTGACAATTTTGGTGACTTTTAGGGGTTAAATATCCTATTGGTCAAATAAATTAGAAAATATGACACGTATATACTTGTATATACACTAAATATTGTAATATATTTTGTGGTCAAAGACATAAACATGTGCACATGTGCACTTAGAGGAAAGGACAACAACATGGAAAGGAAAAACAACTGATGAAAGCATGTGCAAATATGTACTTAGAGGAATGTAACATAACTAGTATAACATGTAAAAAATAACCTCCACCTTTCTATCCCTCTTGGATAAAATGGAAATCTATTTGATGCACTATGGAACTTTGAAATATATTTGCTTCCTTTTGATAGCTCTCTTCTGTAAATAAGATCACTTATATGTTCATCTATTCTAGATGATGTAGCTAGGCCTCAAAATTCCATTATCAAGCATATGGATTAAAGATATGTATCCAATATAAAATATTCCTCCTTCTATATTCTATTTTGTTTCATCAAAAGTGATATCTCTACCTTATTCATAGGTTGATCATGATTTGACACATTCTCATTCAATGATTATATTGGCAAATCAATTGGTATGCTTGGATTGATGTCTTCATTTGACTCCATTTGAAGTGGTACTTTGTCAAAGTATTTAGATACTTGATAAGCATCCAAACATGGCTGTAATATGACTTTAATTTCTTTTTGATGAACAACTGCAACATTACTCTTTACAAAACATTCTTGAATCTCTATATGGATTGGAGATGGACTATCAAACTTTGCACAAAACTCTCTAAGTCATCCCAAAATGGATTTTCATCATGATAAACTAAAAGGAAATGAAATTAATTTTAAATATTACCATCTAAAATATATTGATCACATATATCTACCTTTTGGATGGAGTCATATGGAGGTTCTTAATCTACTACACTTGATTCATCTTCATTTTCTATAGAGAATGGCATCTCATCTATCCACTCAAGATCCAAATCATCTTGCTTTGGGATCTATAGAATAGCATTGATTTTTTTAAGTTATAAAAAATTATTGGAATCCTCAAATGAATCATCAACCTATTTTTCTATCTCATCAAGAAAATCCACCATCTTAAGCTCTTCATTTTCATTAAATAAATCATGGTATAACAACTACCAATGATCATCTTCTTTTTCATTATAAAAAATTGACTCCGTGTCCTTTCCAAGTGGTGTCCAAACTATGATTTATTATTATTGATCACTCAATAAACATTTATTTTCCATCTCTATGGTTTCATCCTCTTCACTTATCTGACAAATAAGAGGCTCTTTCTCCAAAAGTGGCATGGTAGATTCCTAAAAGTATTCAATAAGATGTAAAAGATATTTATAAGTAACCATAGATACTTGATTTTTATCATGAGGTTGTTCTTATTATATCACCTTCACCTCATCTCTTTGCAACACTTTTTATTTTATGGATTTACATGAAGGAAAGGATTTAGGCTTCTGAGGAGGAAGGGATGAAGGTTGAATGATCTCTTGTTTAAATTCAGCATCCTAAATTATGCTTGATTGTTCCTCTTTATTACTTAATTCCATGATTTGGTTCCAAGATGGGAAAGATAAAGGATCTTTTTTGACCTTTTGATTCTAGTTATCTTCCTCTTTCCTTGTCTTTAGTTCCAAATCTCTAATCTGCTTATAAATATTCTCCTAGAATATCTTCTCTTTAAAGTGGTCAGTGGTCTCAATAGTAGGTTTTGTCATAACATCTTTCTTTCTTTGATAGTTCTTTTGGATAGATATCCAATAAGGGAAGGTCTGAGAAACATATGAATAACTTGGAAAACTCAAAGGGGATATTGGAATGGTCACTTGAGGAGGAATGGATTGCATAGAAGAAGGATGTGGTTGAATTTTTTGTCTCTTAATGTCTTTTAGTTTGTCCTCAATACTTTGAATGCAACCACTTACATCCATCATTTCACTAGTGAGATTGTTCCAATTAGCTCTCTCAATAGGTATCCATTACTATTTTATTTTATACAATGACTCTCTCACATAATGGATCTAGTGAGTAGGGGTATCTTGGCCATAATAGATTTGTGAGTGTAGCTCTAGTGCATGCTTTTCAAGGCTCACTAAAGTTTGTTTAATTGTTGGTATGGATTGGGTAGATACAAAATGGCCATGATTGGGTTAGTTAGATGGGTAGTATGGCTCATGATAATACTAGTAATGGTTATTATTATGATAGAATGACTATTCATATGGAGGATATAGGTATTACTCCTACATATATGACTAATATATATCTTCAAACTCCTAATGAGGATCATAGTGTGGTTGGTCATATTGATTATAGTGAGGATAATATGGAGCCGTACTAAAATAAGCCATTGGAGATCATTAGTAAACAAAATGCTAAAAGTAATCAATATTGAAATGATACCTAATGTTTATAACCAAATATGAGTTCCTGAAAGTTGCACTAATTTTTTGAATTCCTCCAAAGGCTAATGTGTAGAATGGTGTCCCACCAGGTGTGCTAGAAACTATTATCACTCTAGACTGCACCCTGCTTGAAGATGTGCAAAACACACCCTCCATCTAGATGATAAAATTAGATCTTATTAGAGTGTGGGTGACTCTGTATTGAGAAGAACCTCTAGAGAGGGATAGTTATCTTAATATTTATCTCTAAAAACTAAACTATTTTGATTTTTAGGGATGAAAAGGGAGAAAGAAATTGAAATGGAAAATTCTATTAAAATGGGGTGATGCACCTGAATGATTGATATTATTTGAAATATTTATAAAACTAAGTAATACACACATATTAATATTAAATAAAACTTTAAAATCAATCTTTAACATCAATATTTCAAAAGAAGGGCTGAAAGAAGCTTCCAAAGTAAATTATATTCCTAGCTCTTCAAATGACTTGTAAAGGATTAGATTTTCATAGTAGGTGTGGAAAGGACATAAAAAAGGGGATATGTATCTAAATTATATGATAGTACAAAATTAAAAAATACACTCTATTCTGATCTTAAAAAAACATATGCAAAAAATATTCTTTATTTGATAAATGGTGTCAATTAAAATTTTGCTCTGCTTCAGTAATTCTTTTTAAAATGGCTTCAAAAAGCCAATATATGTATCTAAAACCTTAAATAAAGATAAATTCACATGTAAAATATAATTATTATTCTTATTTTAGTTAAAATAAGACTAAAATATTTTTACAAAATTAAATAAAGGCTTTAAAATCTTCCAATTCTTTAAAATTTGCATGTTCTTCATTTTTGGCATAGAATTGAGAAGTGGTGGGCCCATGTTGACTTTTTAACCTTATTTGCATGAAAATAACATCATAAATTATAATATAAATCCATATTTAAAGTGATTTAAAGTTATTTAATATCTTTATCTTTCATGAAAAGCATGGGAGATGCATGAAACTAGTTAAACTAGTCAACCGAAGAGATTTAGCCCTTATGGACTAGTTAACTCAACTTGAGCTCAACTTGCATGAATTTAAACTTTTGGATTTAATTTATAATGATATATCCAATTAAAAAACATATATTATATGTGTTAACTCCAAAATTAATTCATTTTATAGATTTTCAGTGCCATTCTTTACTTGCTTGATTGACCTATTAGGCCTATTAGGCCAATTAGGCCTAATAGACTATCTTCTTGCATTTGGAATACATTAAACCTATACTAATAAGCCATGAAACCTGAAAAAAAAAATACTTTAAAAATTATTATTAATCATCAAAATATTCTATTTTGATGAGAAAATACTCATCATTTAGTCAACAAGGTTGACTAGGCCTATTTTGCTCCATTTTCCTACAGACTAGCCTTTTTATTGAGCTGGTTGGGACACTTATGAGATGATTTATGAAAAAAATAAAATTTAAGGATTAAAAAAAATTCTTATTCTTTTATATCCATTTATTATATTTCATTGTAGTGTCCTTTACTTCATTTTACATACTTTTTTCCACAAAAAATAGGATTTATGTCCTCATCCATACATTTCCATGCATAAAATTGAAATTTATGGAATCCTCTATGATTTTAATTTTAATTTTATAATTTTTTAGGTTTATATAATATCATTTTATAGCAATAAAATCAATAGTTTTCAAAACTAGTTTTTTGAGGGTTTAAGTGGGCTTTGGAGCTAAAGTTTCAAAATGATGGTTCATGAAGTAAAGACATAAAAATATAATTTTTTTTCCATTTATATGTATAAATATTACCCCCAAAACATCTCTAAAAATATTGGGTTCCCATTAAAAATATATAAAAAGTTACCACATGGAGAAATCTGCCTATGGGGTTTTGACTACATTCTGAGCTACCTACACTCTTAATTATTGGTCATAAATAAAAACTATTAAAATTCTATAATTTTTTTCATTAATTATAATTAAATATTATTAATTAAAACATACTAATATATTTCATCCAAACTCTACATGTGGTGAAAGATATGAGCATTTGAACAAGAGGCTAAAAAGGGTGTCTAAAACTAAAAAATGAAAATTTCACTAAAATGAAAATAACTCTTCAAATTCTTTCCAATTCCTGAAAAAATCATCAAGGGGTCTATAAAATCCTATAAAAACACTTTTAAATCACATTTTTCTTGAAAATTTAAAAAAACCCTCTTTGGCCTTTATGTCTGTTTGCTTACAAAATCCTATATGAGCATGGTTTGCTTAAAATTTAGAGTTTTTACACACTTTAAATTTCTTATTATTATTTAAAAACATCATCTCATTATGTTAAAACTTTTATCTAGACTTAGAAACATTTGTGGCACTCTAGAATGATGCCTACTCCAATGGTGATCTCCAACGGACATGCTAAGGATTATTACAAAATAGAGAGTATATCCACTTGTCCAATGGCCATGAAAATTTTTCAAATTTTTTATCAAGTCATGATGACTTTGTGTATAAAATTTGAGGTATTGAAACCACATATAGTTCTCAAAGTCCTCAATTTCCTTCAAAATTGACCCCCTGTGCATGGATTGTCTGCATATTTGAACTTGACAATGCTATTTTGAAATGAAAAAGACCCATTTATAATCATTTTTCAAAAAAAAATCAAAATTAGTGATTTTAGGCCATAATTGATTAGTTTAACCTATTGCAAAGGGATATTGGTGAGATTTAGGAAAGTTTTGAATGATAGGGGTAGTAATTTGACCTTGACATGTCAAATTACTAACAGGAAAATAAATGGATAAATCAATGAAAGCATATAAATAAATGAATCAAGGATTAGACATAAATATTTAAGAGAACATAATGTTGGAGGTTCTAGGTTGTACCCTATCTAAAATTAGAAGTGTTCAAGTCCGGCTCTCAAACCTAGTCCAACATAGTAATGACCCTAGGTTATGGGTTACCTAATTTTAAGTCAAACCTCTATGATTTTTAATTAGTCTAGATCCTTATATATGATAATATAGTTCTTCTCCTAAACATATACTTATACCAAGGAAAAGGGAAATGGAAGAAAGCTAAAAGTAACAAAGCATAGTATAAATGGTGATGCATCGAATGTTCAATGATCCACTCTCAGCTTAGACACTTTTTATGACTACTAATGAATCCAATTAGGAAAAGAACTGATCAGATTCTATGATAGGGTTCTAAAAATGAGTATTTAGCATGAAGTTTGAAAAGAGACCTGCAACTTGAAGGAGAGAAAGAGATAGGTCTATGTAAGACACTATGGACTTATGACACTTCAAGAGAAACCTCACTATCTAACACTTCACACAACCTACAAGAAATTAATAGTCTTAAAGAAAGGTACATGAAGCACCTACATATGACGAATAGAAAACATACATTGTATAAATAAAACTTCAATAGAGTACACTTAGCATTAAACTAGAATCTGAAATTGTCGTATATTTCTTCAAAAAGTTTATCAGTGATTTTAGTAGAGGTTTGCTATACCCAACCAAAGGATACAAATAAAGAGTTCAAAGTTAGTATTTATATGAATAAAGAAGGTGAGAGAGAGAGAGAGAGAGAGAGAGAGATTAAAATTGGTGCTAAAGGGGTCATTAATGATCTTAATTACACTCATAACAACCACCACCATAATCCTTCTTGAGCCTTCCCCTGCATTAATGTCACTATGTCTTTATCTAGCATGATGGAGAATATGAAGATCAAGACCAGTCATAGGAAGCAATTCCATCTACTACATGAATCCTTCTCAAGCTCTTTTGTATTAATGCCCTTTACTATCTTTCTCAATAATGCTTGATGTTCTTCATGTTATCAGAAAGTTACTTGAGCTTGCTCATGATGTTCTTTCTAACATTTCTTTCATGGTCACCATTCTTACATTGCTTCTAAATCTTGAATATAGATCTATTATGGATGAAAACCAATCACCCTATTGGTTTTCATATAGTCATGATTAGAAATGAAGATCTGTAGGATAGGGTCTATTGAATTTGAATGAGACATAAAACCTACATCTAGAAGCTCTTGAAAAACTTTATAAGGTTTTAATGGCATTAGATGGCTTTGTAGGATCTACTCTTGATAACTTAGATCATGTTTGATCTTGCATTTATGTATTCTACTTGCTTAGGGTGGTAAAATCCTTTGTCTAACATGTCCACCTTCATGGCATCCTCTTGAAATATTTACTCTAATTTGACCTTAGGTCACATTTTCTCTCCATTAAAGTCCTTTAGCTTTTGACTTTTATTATCCATCATCAATCTCGATCTGGGCTTCTCATAATATGGCAATTGTCAGCTCTTCATTCATTTTTAGGATCATACTATCAACCCTTTGACTTCATGAACTCACATGCACCATTGATTTTTATTGGTATGAATGAATGTGAGCTATATATATTTTCTTCTAGTCTAATATGGTTGAGACACTTGTCACCCATGCATTTTATCATAAGATCTATTGACCTCTTAACTTAATGTCATAATTGATCTACTTTGTATGATGGATCCCACATTATCAATCTATTTGGGTGCACTAGCCTTGTCACTCTCCATGCACTATTAGATATCTAATCAGGTACCTAAGATATTGACACTTTTCATCAACACGTTTATGCTAACTTTATAACTTGATGCTCTCCATTGATATTTGATGCATGTTCAAATGCACTCCATTAGATCTTTGGGGCTCATTGACATTCTCAGGTTGCCACTCACTATTGGATTTTATCTTAGATTCTAATATTTGGACATTTATCAACTTAGAATTCAACCTTGGAAAATTTGAATCCAAACTACTATTTTGTGAGGCTTAAACTTGACATCTATGTGTACATCTCATTCTACAAGTCTAACTTTGAAGCTTTATATCTTGAGATGGAAAGCTCATCAAGACAACAAATTTGTAGAGGATGATCTTGGCTTGAATAACTTCATGTTTATGTAATATTTTGGCCTAAGAAACTCCATAGGTGCATTTATTAAATATGCAATCAAATTGACTTGTTTGTTTCTACACTCTGGCTCTTTATACTTGTGCAAGAACTTTCAAGGATCAAAATGAGTTTCTAAACCCTATGAAAACTTGTTCCATGATCTTGACTGCATTGATCACCATGAGAACCTACTTCCTTAAAATTTGAAAAACTAAACTTCAAGTTTACTTAAAGTGTTTCAAAAGCTTTCCAAGTTGTATATGATCTTTGGACCACTCATTTCATCTAGAACTCTATTCAACTCATCAATCTAGGCAGAAGCTTTGTATGTAGGCCAAATTGGCCAACATGTAACCTTTATTATCACTATATTTTATTGAGTACTATATAATAAATAATTCATAGAGCATAATTTTTCATTGTAGATCATGATAGTGACATACTTGCATTATACCAAAATAATTATTTGAATTAGATTTTAATTGGTATTTTGTCTTCAATAATTTATAATGTTGATTGGATTTATAAGTAGTCAATTCTTAAAATCATTGTTAACCCTAAGCATAAATTAAAAAAATATCCTTTTATTTATCATGTATAGGTGCTACTTCCTTATTAAAATTTATAGAACAAGATACATTCTATATGGACTAGCATGAAGTTTTAAAATAATGGAGTTTTTTAAATCTTAGATCTGATAAATGTAGTCATAGAATCACTTTATATGTATATTCCATTTTTATAGAAAATTTGACTCCATAGTTATAGGCCTTATAAATTTTGAGTGTATGGTTCTAGGATGGTGATCAAGTCATGACGAGCTTCAAGGTTCTCAATATCTTTCTAGAAATCCCTTAATTATATTTTCAAATTGTGATGACCATTTCTAGAGTATCTAAAAATTAAGATAATCTTCTAAATCCTATCTTATTCACTTATTTATCTATAATTTTAATATTAATTACATATAATTTTATTGTTTTATATATAATTAGATTTTATTAAATTTGTATCTATAGATGTATTATATTTTTATATAAACATAAAATTTCCATAATAAATTTTAATGAATGTGACATGAATTACAAAATAGGATTAGTGTTTTGATGTAGGGGCATCACCTAATAGGAACTAGATAGTTAAAAATTTGTTTTCATATAGTATTTTTAGTATTTAGGGGTCTTAGTAGTCTTAGATATTAATAAGGAATAATTTATAGGTTTGTATATGTATTTAGAGATCTCAAAATTCATATTCTTAGTGTTCTACCAAAACTACCAAATTGAATTTTTGAATTTATATCTAGGTTTGTAGGGTCTTTTCCATGTTCTTGTTAGGGTCTAATGATGGAACTCAATTGTCTAGGAGTATTTTAGATATTAGGCTAGTGTTATTGGATTATATTATTATTCATGCTTTCTAGGTTAAATGTTATTTATCTTTACCTAATTTTTTCCTATGTGGGGATTTGTCCCACATTCCCTTGTTTAGCTTACATCTTGTTTTGCCTTGCCTATATAAGCAAGTGCTCTTCTTTATAATATACATGATTTGTAATTCTTCATAATCATTTACATATCATTTGTTAATAACAATTATCTTATTTATAGTTGGTTTTCTTTCTTAGTGTATATATTGAAGCATCAATGGATGTAGTGATGAGTCATTAGAGATATATTAGCTGAAATGTTTTGATAACTCTTTCATGGTACCAGAGCCACCCTTTAATAATTGTTACTCAGCTAGTATGCAACCACTACTTATATTTATCATATCCAAGATTGTATTGGATGTCTTTCATGGATTCTTCATATTTAAATAGCTTACTTATTGAGATTTGTGCATTATAAACACTTTTATGTTGTACGGATCTATAGATATGAATGTTGTTCTAAAGATTTACATGGTTTTCAATGGATTGCATTAGGGATTTATGTTTATTTTCAAAGCATAAGGGTTTATCTTCAAATTTTTATAGGGTTTACAAAATTTTGGGGTTATTTTTTGAAATAAAAACTTGAAAAAATTATAGGGGTCATTTTTTGCAAAATCTAGGGGTATTACTATTTTTGGTGATGTCATTGATATTTGTTGATGTGTTACAGAGATCTTGGAAAAAAATTTGTTTGTCAAAATCCATTACATATTGTTTCATTTGATTTAACACTTACTTTGGCATTAGGTGACTACTAGTTATTTCAATCTACCTTACATGGAGTCCTCATGGCATATTTAACAATAGATCAGCTCATCATTAGATCTATGATTAGGTACTTAAGATCTTGACACTTGTCATAAATGCATTTATTCTAAATCTTTGACTTGATGTTAACCATTTATCTTTTATTCATGATCAAAGGTGTTCTATTAGATCTCTAGGACCCATTGACACTATTAGTTTTCCGCTCACTATTGGATTTGATCTTAGCTTCTAAGAGTTAGACATATGTCAACTTCACATTCAACCTTAGAACATTTGAATCAAAATAGCTATTTTATGAGGCTTAAACTTGACATATACATGCATGTCTCATTCTATAAGTCTAGATTTAAATATTTATATCTTGAGATAGTAAGTTCATCAAGACACCAAATGTGTATAGGGTGATATTGGCATGAATAACTTCATGTCCATGTAATATTTTGTCCTGAGAGGCACCCTAGGTGCATTTATTAAATGTGAAATCAGATTGACTTGTTTGTTTCTACATGATGTGCTAATGATGGTCTAGCTCTTCTATGCTTGTGCAAGAACTTTCAAGGCTCAAAATGAGTTTCTGAGACCTATGAAAACTCATTCCATGATCCTAACTACATTGATCACCATGAGAACCTACTTCCTAAAAATTTGACAAACTATAATTTAAGTTTACTTAAAGTATTTCAAAAGCTTTACAAGCTACATGTGATCGTTGGACCTCCCTTTCCATCGAGAAATCTATTCATCTCATCCATACATGTAAAAGGTTCATATGTGGGCCAAATTGGTTGACATTTCTAGCAACTTAGCTAGCTTGACCATCCTACTAGTCATAGAACCTAAAGTTTTATCAACCCTACTCATGATGACTAGATAAATCAATTATTAATTACAAAAATATTCCTATTAACTCTTGGAAACACTTTGAAGTAAAGGGACACATAAAAAAATAAGAAATAAATAAAACACACCAAAAAATACCTAAATAGTAGGAATACAACAAATAAAGAATTTTACAATATCACTTGGAAGTAAAGATAGACCTATTTACCTATGTACAAAGATCATGAGACAACACTAGTATAAAAATTTAAGATACTTCTCATTGATAGGGATGGGAAGGATATCTCCATTCAACTATCAAGATCAAGGGCATTTCTATCCTTATAACCTATGATAACATAATTTCCACTCCAAATTCTATCAAACATGGAGTGATTTCATGGTTTTGCATGGTCCTCATCCCATTTGAGGACTATATCACCTTGTTGGAATGTATTTGAGGAATCTCTCTTGTCAAATGACCTATTCATTTGGTGATTATTAGACCACATAATGTGCATAATAGTATCCCTTATCTCCTCTAAATATCTTAGCTCATTCAAGCTTATCTGCATAGCATCATCCTCTAGGAGCTCAAGTTGATGTGAAAGCTTTATGCAAGAAGTTTGAGAGATATAGTAAGTTTGGATTCTTTCCCATATATGAGAAGGTATGGGGAGTGTTCAGTATATTTATTACGAGTTACATTATATACCCATAGTTTAATCCTAAGTCTAGTATGCCACTCCCTCTAACCATCTTCCATAGTTCTCTTGATAATCCTCAACAATTTCTTATTTATGGACTATGGTAGTCCATTGCCCTATGGGTAATATCTATAGGATTTATTGAGATAAATTCCATGTGAAATAACCCACTTATATACCTTGTTATTGCTAAAGTCCAATGCATTGTCAAAAATGATTGTAGAAGGCACACAAAATGTTGTCACAAGGCTATCATAAAAGTCCAAGATAGAATCTTCATTAGCTTCTTTGAGGGAAGTTGCTTCAACCCACCTTGTAAATTAGTATGTAGCTATAATGATCCATTTATGTCATTTAATTTAAGGTGGTGTATCATCCCTATAAAATCTAATCCCCATTACATGAAAGGTTGTTTTACTTATATGGGTTACAAGGGAAGGGTAGTTAGTTTCTACTTACTAACAAACATTGCACATTTTAGACATTTCCTTACCCAAAAATTTGAATCTCTAAACGTTTTAGGAAAAAAATACCCATCTATAATGATCTTATAGGTTGTGGTCTTGGAAATAAAGTGCTCACTATCTGGACCATCATAGAACTGCTCAAATAGCTTATCTATTTGGCATGATTACACACACCTCAAAATCATGCATCTTATGTCTCTCTTGAAAAGTAATCCATATATCAAGACATAAGGTATACTTTTCAAATTGAATTGAATTTTCCTAGATCTATCTAGTCCCATAAGACATTATCCTGACTCAATAAATCCAAGTATATCGTGTGTCCAACTAAAAGGTGTGTTGTCTACTTCTACTTATTGGTTGTCATGGACTACCAATAATTGATATTTATCTTGTTTTACCTCTACTAAAATGTTTTCACATAACACTCTACCCCTTATAAGTTTTTTAAATTTAACTTCAAGGTCATACTCCATGCATTTTGTCACCCATCCATCTCTTTTCTCATTGAGGTCTTTATTGAGTATAAACTCTTTAATACTTAGTTGTACTACCATAAGTATGATCTTACTATTAGATACCATGTTCCTAAATTTATTCAAACCTATCACTACTACAAGTATATGTTTCTCTACAAAGTTATACTTCTCCTCATACCCCTCTAAATCTTAAATAAAGAAAGCAAAAGGATATTCTAGACCTTGTTCATCATACTACATCAACATGGTAGAGATTACATCAAACATAGACAAGGCATCCAAGTAAAATTCTTTGTTAAAATTAGGACTAAGAAGTGTAGGGCATGAGAGATGGCCTCAAAACTCCTCTTACCTTTTTTGGTCTATGTAAAATTCTTGAATTTTCTTAACATGTGGGTAAGAGGTTTGACCAACTCTGTAAAGCTTGAGATATACCTTCTTATAAAATTAATCCTTCCTAAGAAACTCTGTAGACCCTTCTTGTGCTTAGGTAAGGGTAAGGATAAGATGGACTCAACTCTTTTAGGATCTATGGAAAGATTATCCTTGAACACTACATGGCCTAATAAATTACACTCATGAACACTTAATATACATTTTTTAAGATTCAATGACACACCAAATTCTCTGCATCTTTTAAATACTAACCTCAAGTGAGCAATGTGATCAACTGGATCATTTAGTAAAATAGTGATGTCATATAGGTAGATGAGCACCATGTCATTGATCAAACCTTCAAAGGAAACATCCATTTCCCTCTATAAATTTACTCCAGCATTGGATACTCCAAAGGGTATTTTCATATATGCATAAGTGTCCCAATTTGTGGTGAAGGTAGTCTTATGGCTATCTTCTTCCTTGACCATAATTTGATTATAACTATAGTATCCATCAATAAATTAGAATCTATGATAACCTACCACATTTTGAAGAATTTGATCCATTAAGGGCAGTGGGTAATGGTGTTTTAAGGACACTTTATTGAGGTCCCTAAATTCAACACATAGACACATTTCCCCATTATTTTTCCTTAGTGGAATAAGGTTTTCCATGCATTAGGAATGTTTAATTAGGAATATTATCTTTGATTAAACCAACTTAAATAGCTTCCTTTTCATCAACTCATCCACTTTTGGGTTGATAGGCCTTTGTTTCTACCTAACTGGTTTTGTATTGCTCTCTAATTCAATGGTTTGTTATACAAGTTTTGGATAAAACCCCTCAAATACTTATATTCCCATGAAAATACATAAAATAATTCTTGGAATAAGGTAAAAAATTCAAATCTCTCTTATTTTGTATTAATATTTCCTACGTTCAACAATTTATCTTTGAAGATCTCTATCCTTTCATAATGTTCCTCCTTGGATGAGATACATGCCTTGCCTCTTCTCACTTGGTCATATTAATTGAAGATGATTTTCAATGTCATAAGACCCTTATGGATCTTTTTATATCTTAGATGCACTATTTTATCATCATATTGATGTTGGAATTTGTTTTGATTTTTATGGCAACATTATGCCTCCTATATCAAAAAACATATAATTTGGTCATCATTATCAAACACCTGCCAACTCACCTCATTGTTAGGTAAAACTAACCTACATATGACCTTGATCTTATCTTGACTCTAGTTTCCTTTGACTTATTATATAACCTCATATTGAGCTTTAATGGTTTCAAGCCTATATGCATGTTGATTTGCCTCTCTTGGTATGGATTATATATTGAATGCCAAGAAGTCCTCTATGAGATCCCATACATAATGATTGTAAGCTTTAAAATGATGGTTCTTGATAACACTTATGCCTCTCACTCATTTCACAAAAATCTCACTATCACCCTTGGCTTTAAGAATTTTGACACCTCTTCTTCTTGGCTTTGGCAAACCAAGTAAAAGAGCTTTATGTTCAGTTGTGTTTGAAGTGCAACTAAATTGAAATCTTGTAGTTGAATAATACTTATGATCTAAGGATGAAACCAAGATGACCCCAAATCCACTACAATTTTTTAACTTTGAACCATCAAATAATAAATTGCATAAACCATATTTCTCTTAAGTGGTGTTAGTTAGGCAAGGTATAACAACACCCTCCTCATGCATACAATACACCCCTAAATCTACTTATTTAATATTGTTATAGGGATCAAATGCATGACTATTAGCTTCCTATTCATCTAAGTATATGTATAAAATGACTTCAATATGGCCATGAGGCTCTTTTTCACTAAGATTTTCATCCTCTTTAAATATGGTACAATTGACATTTGCAAGCTTAGGCATATAGGGCTCTAGATGGAACCTAGAGATAGGTTCTGACCTAATAGTGACCCTAGTCCCATATCTAGTTTTGAAAACCATGTATGACCTACCAGAGGAAAAATAGCCCCCAATTTTTATAGTAATGTCTAAAGATAGGCATATGGAAAAATATAGGGGTAGGTCTATAACCATTACAACTTAAATGATGACACAATTTGGGCAAGCTATCAATGTGATCTTAAGATATTTCAATATACCTATTGTTTTAATGGGGGAACCATGTAACTAGAGAACACATTTTTCATTAGGCACATACTTAATCTCAAGATTATCTCCTATGGATTTAGTCATAAATAAGTTTGAAGCTCCTAAATCTATCATATAATTATACACTAAGTATCCCCTATGATAACTGACAAATAAAATGGAGGGGGTTTGACAACCTTAGGGGGAAAAACAACATTATGAACTTGATCTTGACTAAGAGCTTGATTGGGAACTTGAATTTGACTAGGGTGACTACTATTGGTAAATATATTATTCACCTTATCATCTTTCTCATTCACATGAGAAGGCTTGGAGATCTCTTGTCAAAGAATTTCTTTCTATCCTGAAATAAATAGAACATCACACATAGACATAGTGAAATTAGCCTTTTTCATATGATCTAAACTATTGAAAGGAAGATTAGTACCTTTGAACTACACCTTAGAAGTAGAAGTTTCACTTGGAACTTGAGTGACATGAGGAACAAAAGGAGACTTCTACTACTATCCATGATGTTGAGGTATTTTTTTAGTTGTAGGATATTTAGCAGCTATATTTAAAGTGGTAGGATACTAATTAACTTGTGGAGGTGTTGGAGAAGCCTTAGCTTACCATAAATTATCATCCAACATCATCCTCTTAGCCCTTGTATTAGTTATAACTAGTTCATCTAACCTTTATTTAATCTTCCCCATATTTATTGCTACATGCTCAAATATATGCTCCCTTTCTTAAAATTTCATGTACATGGTGTAAGCTAGTGCCTTACCCATGTTCCCTTGCTATTGAATTTGAGATTATAATGATTTAATGGTAGGAATGTTATCTTGATTCATTGGAGGGCCATATGGTGGAGGAGGTATTGTCTCATAGACTTGGAATGAAATAACATGATTCCAACTAGGATCCTAATACATTTTTCCATTTGTAGCCATTACCATCTCATTAGAATGCCCTCCTAATTTCCATTGATCCTCTTGTGTAAGTTTTTTTTGTGTGGGGACAAAAGCTCTTGAGCTACTTGAAGCTTAAGGATTGTAACTATTATAAGACCTACCTTGAGTAATCTAGCCTTGGGATTATTAATTTGATGGATAAGGGGGTCTATTATATGATTGAGCAGGGTATTGGGATTTGAAGGGACCTTGTAATGGTTTATATGAAGTCTATTTTTATCTCTTTATAGCCACTAGCTTGTTGTTTTGTGCCTTTAACAAGCTCTCAATCCTTGTAAATTTGTCCACTTGAATATCATCAAGTTAGGGCTGATTGTTTGGAGTAGTTAATGGAGAAATTGTATGTGGGGTTAGTTGAAGCTTAGGAAAAAGTGGTATGTGAGGTCTTGGAATGAATTTCTTGGCTTGTATAAAATATTTTTTTCCCTTATAGATATCTCATAATCCCTAGGTAAAGTTGTCCCACCCATATATTGGATCATGACTACAATGTCTAAATTTAATGCTCTCAAATATTAAAGAAAATAATAATTAGGTGTGGGCTTAATGATGATAGGGAACATATCCCAAGTCTTTTGAAATCTATAGTTGAAATCAACCATAGATTCTTGGGGTGCCATCTTGATTGAGATGAGTTGTTCAACAAGTGATACATGGTCACTTTTATCATCAAAATGTTTACATAATTACTCAAAAAACTCATCCCAAGTGTTTATTGAGGTAGGATCTAGACCCCATATACCATTTTAGGGACTTACCTTTCAAGGATGTTGCTAGAAGTCTCATGGTTATATTTTTTTACATGATATTATGTACTAAACAAAGGTTTAAAAAGTCATCTATGTGCTTTATAGGGGTGGTGGAGTTTTAGATTGTAAAGTATGTTAGACCCTCTAAAGAGATAGTAGGGATATCATCATGTTACTGAAGGTTAAGAGGGATTCCACCATTGAAGGGTAAATTTTTTTTCATTCTAGGCCTTTCCATTTGCATAATGGGCATTGCATTGCTTAAGACAATAGTATGACTAGGAGATGAATATTTATTTTGTGGATAAGGACCTGTCTTATTGAATATTTCTATTTTATATGAAGTATAAGGTAGCTCAATGAATTCAAAGGGAATACCTTTACTAGATGACCTTATAGTAACCTTTGGCATGAGAGGTGTTGTCTGGATGATGCTATAAACACTACAACTTGGAGAATATTTGTATTTTAATGATGGTGGATGTCTCCTTCTACTAAAAATACTTCTTATCAACTCTAAACTTCAACCATGACAAATAAAGTATGTCCTACCAATCATGCTAGAAACTATTGGAGGTTTTAGGTTGTACCCTAGCTGAAAGTGGAAGTGTTCAAATCCTTTTCTCAAACCTAGTCCAACATGGGAATAACCCTAGGTTATGGGTTACCTAATTTTGGGTTAGATGTCTAGGATTTTTAATGAGGCTAGTTACTCATTTATGAAAATATAGTTCTTCTCATAAACCTATACTTATACCAAGTAAAATGGAAAGGGAAAAAAGCTAAAAGGAATAAAACCTAGTCTAAATGGTGATGCATCAAATTTTCAATGATCCATTCTTAGCTTAGACTATTTGTATAACTTATAATGAATTTAATTAGGACAATAACTAATTATATTGTATGATAGGGTTACAAACATGAGTATTTTTCATTAAGTTTGAAAAAAAACTTGCAACTTGAAGGGAAAAATAGATAGGTCTATGTAAGACACTATGGACATATGACATTTCAAGATAAACCTCACTAGCTAACACTTCACAAAACCTGCAAGAAACTAATAGTCTTAAATCAAGGTAAATTAAAGAACTATAAATGATGAATAAATAACATACATTCTATAAATAAAACTTCAATAAAGTACACTTAGTATTAAACTAGAATCTAAAATTGTCTTATATTTCTTCAAAGAGTTTACAAAGTGATTTTAGTAGAGGTTTTCTATACCCAATTGAGGGATATAAATCAAGAGTTCAAAGGTAATATTTATAGGAATAAATAAGGTAGTATCTATGAATTTGCATTTAAGGGTTCATTAATGAGCCCAATTCCACTTGAAATAATCACCACCACAATCCTTCTTGAGACTCACCCTGTATTAATGTCACTATGTCTCTCTAGCATGATAGAGATGTGAAGATCAAGACTAGTTATAAGAAGAAATTCCCACCACCACATAAATCCTTCTCAATCTCCTCTACAATAATTCCCTTCACTATCATCCTCAATCATGCTTGATGTTATTCATGTTATCAAGTAGTTACTTGATCTTTCTCATGATGTTCTTTCTGACATTCCTTGCATAGTCACCATTACACCATTGGTTCTAAATCCTAAATATAGATCTATTATGGATGAAAACCAATCACCATATGGTTTTTCATATAGTCATGATTGAAAATGAATATCCATAGGCTAGGGTCTCTTGAGTCTAAATGAGACATAAACCTTACGTCTAGAATCTCTCAAAAAACTTTACAGGGTTTTAATTGTGTTAGATAGCTTTGTAGGTTCTACTCTTGATAACTTATATCATTTTTGTTCTTTCATTTATGTAATCTACCTAATTAGGGTGGTGAAATCCTTTATCCAACATGTTTGGCTTCATGGAATCCTCTTGAAATATTTACTCTAGTTTGACCTTAGGTCGTATTTTCTCTACATTGAAGTCATTTAGATTTTGAATTTTAATGTCAATCATTGATCTCATTTTGGGCTTCTCATAATGTGCCAATTATTGTCTCTTCATTAGTTCTCAAGATCCTATTGCCATCCCTTTTAATTATTGACCTCATGTGCACCATTGATCTTTATTGGTATGAATGAACATGAGCCATAAATTTTATATCACTCTAACATGGTTGAGACACTTATCACCCACACATTTACTCTTAGGACCCATTGACCTATTGAATCACCATTCACCATTGATATTATTTATACGATGCATCCCACACCATTAATCTATTTAGGCCCACTAGCCTTTTCAGTTACCACACACCATTAGATCTCTAATTAGGTACCTTAGATCTTAACACTTGTCATCAACACATTTATTCTAAATTTTTGACTTGACGCTCTCCACTAATCTTCGATGAATGATTAAATATGCTTTGTTAGATCTTTGGGACCCATTGACACTGTCAAGTTGCCACTCATTATTTGATTTAATCTTAGCTTCCAAGATTTGGATATCTATTAGATTATCATTCAACCTTGGAACATTTGAATCCAAATGACTTTTTTATGATGCTTAAACTTGACATCTACATGCACGTCTCATTTTACAAGTCTAACTTTGAATATTTTTATCTTGAGATAACAAGCTTATCAAGACACCAAATTTGTAGAGGATGATATTGTCATGAAGATCTTTATGTCCATGTAAACTTTTGGTTTGAGAGGCTACCCAAGTACATTTATTAAATTTTTAATCAAATTGAATTGTTTGTTTTTACATGATATGATGATGATAGTCTAGATCTTATATGCTTGTGCAATAAATTTCAAGGATCAAAATGAGTTTCTAAATCCTGTGAAAAGTTGTTCCATGATCCTGAGTATACTGATCACCATGAGAACCTACTTCCTTAAAATTTGACAAACTACACTTCAAGTTTACTTAAAGTTTTTCAAAAGCTTTACAAGCTACATGTGATATTTGGACCACTCATTCCATCCATAACTTTGTTCATCTCATCCATCTAAGAAGAATCTCTATATGTGGGCCAAATTGGCCAACACATAACCTTTATTATCACTATATTTTATTGAGCACTATATAATAACTCAATAATCATAGAGCATAAAATTTTCATTGTAGATCGTGATAGTGACATACTTGTATTATACCAAATTAATTATTTGAATTAAATTTCAATCGGTATTTTGTCTTCAATAATTTATAATGTTGATTGGATTTATAAGTATTCAATTCTTAAAATTATTATTAACCCTAAGCATAAATCCAAAAATATCCTTTTATTTGTCTAATATAGGTTCTACTTATTAAATTTTATAGAAAAAGATACATTTTATATGAACTAACATGAATTTCCAAATAATGAAAGAGTTTTTTAAATCTTAGACTGGATGAATGTAGTCATATAATCAATTTATATGTATATTCCATTTTTTTAGAAAATTTTGCTCCATACTTATAGGCCTTATTAATGTGGAGTGAATGGTTCTAGGATGGTGATCAAGTTATGATGAGTTTTAAGGTTCTCAATATCTTTCCACAAAACCCTTAATTATATTTTCAAATCGTGACGACCATTTCTAAAGTATATAGAAATTAATATGCTCTTATAAACCCTATCTTATTTAATTATTTATCTATAATTTTAACATTAATTACATATAATGTTATTTATATATATAATTAGATTTATTAAATTTTTACCTATAGATGTATTATATTTTTATATAAACCTAAAATTTACATAATAAATTTTAATGAACATGACATGAATTACAGAATAGGATTAGTGTTTTGATGTAGGGGCATCACCTAATAGGAACTAGATAGTTAAAAAAAAATTGTTCATATAGTATTTTTAGGATTTATGGGTCTTAGTAGTCTTAGATATTAATAAAGAATCATTTATAAGTTTTTATATATATTTAAAGATCTCAAAATTCATATTCTTGGTGTTTTGCCAAAACTACCAATTTAAATTTTTTAATTTCTATCTAGGTTTGTAAGGTCTTTTCCATGTTCTTGTTAGGGTCTAATGATGGAACTCAATATGTTTAGGAGTATTTTATTATTAGGTTGGTCTTGTTGGATTATATTATTACTCATGATTGATAGGTTCTAGGTTATTTATCTTTACCTAATTTTGTCATATGTGGGGATTTATCGCACATTGCCTAGTTTAGCATACATCTTATTCTGGCTTGCCTATATAAGAAAGTGACCTTATTTGTAATATACATGATTTGTAATGCTTCATAATATTTTGCATATAATTTGTGAATAAAAAATTTATTGTTTATAATTTATTTTCTTTCATAGTGTGTATGTTGAAGCATCAATGGTTGTAGTAATGAGTCATGAGAGATATCTTGGCTAAAGAGTTTTGATAACTCTGTCATGGTATCAGAGCCACCCTCTAATAGTCATTACTTAGCTAGTATGCATCCATTACTCATATTTGGCATATCTAATATTGTCTTTGATTTATTTCATGGATTCTTCACATTTAAATTGCCTACTTATTGATATTTGTGCATTAGTAACACTTTTGTGTCATATGAATCTATAAATCTAAATGTTGTTCTAAAGATTTGCATGGCTTTCAATGGATTGCATTAGGAATCTATGTTTATTTTCAAATTATAAGGGTTTATCTTCAAATTTTTATAGGGTTTACAAAATTTTGGGGTTGTTTTTTAAAATAAAAACCTCAAAAAATTATAGGGGTCCTTTTCTAAAAAATCCATGGGTATTACTATTTTTGGTGGTGGCATTGCTATTTTTTAATGTGTTACAAAGATCTTGGAAAAAAAATTATTTGTCAAAATCCATCACATATTATTCCATTTTGATTTATCACTTACTTTGGCATTGGGTGACTACTAGTTATTTTAATCTACCTTTCATGGAGTCCTCATACAATATTTAGCAATGGATCTACTCAGATTCATCATGGTCTAAGGTATGCTCATCATTCTTTGGAACATGTAACAAAATTTGGGAGCATTTATTATAGATAATAATATAAGGGAATTTTTTAATACCTTGCCCTTGGGATATCCCTCATTTATTTAATACATATTAGGTTTTCTTACTCCCATGGCCTTTGCCCTCACCATCCTCTATGTTCAAACTAAACATATTTATTGTTACCACCATTAGCACCTATGTATTGTCAACTTCACCTAAAATTTGGATCAATTTAAGGTATGTAGTTTACTAAATTTGGAAACCTTATCTAATAATATTCATGGTGGGATACGTAATCAATGCATGTAATAGATCCATGATCATGGAAACATTTGTAATAATGGAGATTGTTAAAGTGCCATATGAATCTAAGGACATGATCTAGATGGGTGAGTTTCTTGTTATGTGGTGATGTTTTGGTATCTACAATATCCTCCATATTTTAATATATCTATGAGATTGTACACATGGTACCAGATCTCCACACTCATGATAGGCCTCTTCCTTTACCTTCTACATTGCCAACTTGATGGTAAGGAGACATGATCTAATTGGTGTGAGAGTGAGATCAATAATGCATGAGTGGATGTAGGATATGGGCTAAGTTCTTTTTCAAAGATATATCATGGGCTAAGCTTATAGGTTTTAGGCTGAGTCATGATGGTAGTGTGCATTTATCTCTTACATTCAATATCTTTCAAGCTTAGATAAGATAGAAAACTAAAATTCCTATGAACCAGTTATCTATAGTTTTTTGTCTACAAAAAGATGTTTAGGGCTTTTGAAAAATGGTAGAATCTCTTGATCAATGAGAAAATTAATTTTATAATCATTCTCAATCAACATTTTCCTTGTAAAAGAAACAACAACATTGAATTTTGTGGTGTTTTGACTCCTCTTTAAAATTTTGAGGTTTTGAAGTCGAAACTGGAGGCTTTCTACAGTGGTCTAGCAATATCACCCATAGAAACCTCATTTTGAGGTTTAATAAAGTCTAAAACCATAAATATAAGGGGGTTTATTTTGAATTATAGCTATAGGTGTGCTTAGGCCTTTTAAAGTTGGTGATGATTCCCCATGTGAGAAACACTAATAACTAGACTCTCTTTTTCACATTTACCTTGCATACCCATTTTGTTTAGTGGAAGAAAATTAAGGGTGGGGAACATTTTTTGGTGATTAAACATATGGGGAATGATAGTTTTTTATTATTTTATTTAAAAACAATATATTGTGATGAAAAAATACTTGTAAAGGTTAATACATGGGTTATTTTTTTCCTTCTATTGGCTTGAGGAGATTCTTGGTTCTATGTCAGTTCTAGTAAGTGGTTGGAATTCTAGGTTACCCTTATCTATAGTACTTTTTATAAAATTTTAGTGAAAATTTTATTTAATAGGGATCATTTATGAGAAATTGATTATTTAATAAATTTTAATCAATAGCTCAAAATTGAGTGCCATATTTTTCAAAAGTTCATATATTTTCATTTCTTATACATTGATTCTATTTACATGATAAACTACACTAAATTATAAAGTGCCACATTTTGGGGAGTCTCTTTGCATTGTTGTGTTGTGTTATTATTAAGATTTATAGTGACTTTTTAGTAGTGATGTATTTTTCTATGTTATGACCATTTATTGGGGGAATATTCATTTATTTTTCATGTACTTTATCTCTTTCATTTGTCAAAAATTAGAGGGTGAAGTTTGGTCTAACAAGTGGTTAGACCCCCTCATTGGAAACATAAACTTCCTTCTTTCTTCTTCTAGATTGCATTGTCATCATTTATTGCACTCATGGATGCATTTTTGGCTGAGTCTGATGTCCTATTATTAAATATGCATTGTCACTATTAAAAGGTTTACTATTTTATAGGCCCTGTATTTTAATTAACACATTCACTATCTTGGATACATTTTCTATTAAGTCTGACCTCTTTTTGCATGTGCTTTACACATTTTTGTTTTAGGCTATTGATTCTTTTTCTGGTGTGATTTTTCATACATTATGGTTATTTCATCACACCCTTCCATCAACCCATGACATGCATTAATAATTTGACACACTGGTAGTTATGTCATGTATCTTTGAGGCCCCTGTCTTGGTACCTCACCTCCTTTTATGGAGACATATTTTTCACTCCCTTATTTTTGGAGCATCTCTCTTGATGGCTTATTTGATAGGTTGATGGTCTCCTCATTTAGAGCTATTTTGGTGAATTCTAGTGTCTTCCTTATTTCCATCTGGTATTTTTTATGTATGGGTTATATTCTACTCACACTAATTTATAAATTTTCATGGGTGTTTTGTTGATTCAACCTTATCCACCTTCATGTATTTGTGTGCTCTATTCTAGGCACATTTTCACTTCTTCAGTTGTTTCTCTTCCATAACCACCATGGGAAATATTTATTGAGATACTTTATATATATTTTTAATACCACTTTTTCAATAATTGATAGTCTCCCATAGCTTTAAGTATAGCTATTCTAATGAATCCTATTATCAATTGTCTTTTTTTGATAGTTTGACAGTCTCTTTCAATGTGACATGGAACTATTCTAGTGTATACAGTGTTAACTTGTTCAGTGTTTGAGTAGCGGATTCAGACCACTCATGTAGACCTTTTTTTCTCCACTCCACCCAGTCAGTAGTATGGGGGTGTGATGTACATTTTTCTTCTTGGTGTTGAGCATTCCTTGTACATGTAGTACTCTTTTGTACTTTTATCACCATTGATAGTCTTCTTCATTGAAGTTATTTTGGTGAAACTCAATGTCATTTTTTTATGATCGAGTAGTGGATTTGGACCAATAGTGTAGATTGAGTTTTTTTTGTGAATTTTGATTACTTGGAGTGTATACTACTTTAGCATCATCTTTTGGGGGATTTCTAACTCTCTCTTCTTATTTTATCTCTTTTTAAGGGGAGTTTTTCCTACAATTTTTCTCTCTTTCTCTACTCTATGAGAGTAATATGTATTTTTCACTTTGAATGTTTTTTTGATTCCTCATTTATACATGGGTATCTTATTTAGGTACTTTTTTTGCCCAAACCCATATGAGTATTGTTACTTGAATTCATGGCCTTCTTGGTGATTCTTATAGTGACACAAGTGTGGTATCCTCACTAGTGACACTAGTATGGTAGCCCCACCATCATTTTAGAGGGTGTTCAATTGATGCTTCCTTTAGTGTTTATGTTCAACAATCCTTGTATTCAAAACCATTTTTAATTTGACTTGGTGATTACAGTGACTCGACATACATGTACTCTAGAATGATAGATTGGCATCCATAGGGACACATAAATACACACTGTATCCTCTATTTTTATCCCATAGCTTCATTTAGGAGGGTGTTAAAGTATATTATTACTCAAGCTTTGTAGGTTCTAAGTTATTTATATTTACCTAGATTTTTCATACGTGGATATTTTTCCCACATTGGCTAGTTTAGGTTACATCTTGTTTTGCCTTGCCTATATAATCAAGTTCTCTTATTTTTTATATACACACTTTTTAATGTTTCATATTTTTTTAATCTTTTTATAATATCAATTATCTTGTTTATAATTGGTTTTTTTCTTAGTGTGTATGATGAAGCATTAATTGTTATAGTAATGAGTGATTGGAGAGACCTTGGCTAAAGAGTTTTGATAACTCTTTCAGTTATATAATTTGTATACACTTTATTGGTTATGTTTTCATGTTCTAACTATGACACCTAAGAAGGATAGTCTCTCAAGAATTAGCATATGATGGAGGAATCAAGATTTAGTTAGAGAGTTTAGGATTTATAAAATGACTATAATGGTTATAATAGAGTATTATTATGAATGGACATAGGTTTATAAATTGAAAATATAACTTTAAGAAAGAACCAAAAAGGATAAAAACTTTGAATAAAAATTCTCTATCTTGCAAGTTTTGTATATGAGGATTGTACTTGAAATTACATCCACTAATAAAGGAATGTTTGAAGAGTGTAATTTTGGATTTATAGTGAATATTGGTATGTATTCATCCTTATATTTTTTCTTCATTGAATCTTTAATGGATTATTGTTGTTAATCTCTAGGTGGAGAATTCAATACACAGTTTAGACAAGGTGAAGAAGACTCCATTTTTACATAGTCTAGTTGAGGAAGTTGGAATTAATATTTTTAAGAGATTTAAGTAATTTTCATGGTTTAATTTTAGTAGAAAGTATATATATTGTGTAATTTACATTTTTTATGTTTATATTACAATTAGTGAATAAGATTCAATTTAGATATTCAAACAAGTGCACCTAATCTTGTAAATAGTTCCATAATTATGTAAAAATATTCAATAGAGACTTGTTATGATTTTTAAAAGATAAATATCACTTATATAAGGTAAATTGAGGTGGATGAGACATTATCTAGGTATTATAAGTTTTTTAAGTGATTTATACCTAAATATAGGTCATTTTGTTTGCTCTTAGGATAATGCAAGTTTGTGTCAACCTAAACTACAGTTTTAGTTTTAATTTCATTTATCTAGTGAATCTAGCATAAAAATTCCTTAAAGAATTTAATCCAAGGATATTTAAAATTATTTAGTGGATTATAATGTTTTTGGGTTGGTACAATGTGGTAAAATATGGAAACCAATAATGTGTAAGTGCATTTGGCCTAAAGAGGCCTAATTATGAAGAAGGTGTGGTGAGTTAGTAAAATTGCATTGAGAGTATGAACTTGAAATTTATTTTGAATATATAAGGTTATAATGGGTGATTTAAAATATTATTATTATTCTAATAACCTATATATATTTCTCAAACCAATAATATTTTTATTAAAATGGTGTTATTAAGAAACTAGGACAAATAAAGAAACTTGCAATTTGATTTAGCTAAATCTCTCCCTCTACATCAGATTAGTATTAGATATGGTTTTAAACATAAAGGAGGCTTTAATAAAGGTGAAAATATTTGAGGTTAATAATCAATTTCTTGTTCGTTGGTCAATTTGATTGAGAAGCCAAAAATGCCACCTAGAAGGAATCTAAGAGGAGGTGGAAGAGCAAGTATCTAGATAGGAGATGTTATCTTGGAGGATATAAGAATACCTAAGATAAGTTTTAATGCAAGGATTATATTAGTATAGTCCAATAAGAGAAGATGATTTGTAACATGGGACATCAATGATAGGGAAGAAGTACCACAAGCACTAAAGTAAGAAGAGGAAGATGAAGAACATGAAAAAGAAGGAATTGATAAACTAATAAATGTAGTGATGAGATACGGGTAAAATATAAAGATAGATATTATTACCTATGTAGGTAGCCTATATGGAGGGAACTCATTGATTTTATTAAAGAGTAATATAAATATTTTGATTGTGAGAATGTGTAAGATGAGAAGAAGGTAAAATTTTCTTCCACAAAACTAAAAATACATGCAACCCTTTGGTGGGATTATGTGTAGGATGAAAGGAGAAAGAAAGGAAAAGACAATATCAAATATTTGGATATGATGGTATAAAAATTTATACCTAGGAACTATAATATAAATCTATTAATAAAATGATAGAATTTGAAGCAAAAAGATATGAGTATTAAGGAGTATACTAAAGAGTTCTATAAGTTGACAATCAGATCAAGACATGTAGAATATGATATGGAGAATAATTTCATATATCCTAATGGATTAAGGTATAATATTCAATAATAACTCAGCCTAGTAAGTCCAAGAACACTTGAGGAATGTTATCAATATTCTTTGAAGGTAGAAGACAAGATAAATATAAGGTAAACATAGTACTTAAGGGGAAGAAATAAGTGTTTTAGATAGTCAATTGAATGTATATAAGGAAGTATAAAGTAGATCACAAAGATATAAACCAATCATAAGAGGTGAAATCAGAGGAAGGAGACCATACTTTAGAGGAGGATACACATAGGGAGGAAAAGGTTTCAATGGATTCACTAGAAAATGTTTCAAGTGAAACAAATTTTCAAGTCATAGATTTTGGGAGTTTCTAGAGGACTCTCAAGCTAGTGGATCTATAACATAAATTAGAAATCAAGTAGTCCAAGTAGACAAAGAAAGTGTGGGTTCTCTCTCTCACATAGAAGAACCATAATTTGGTGAGTCTTTACTAATGAAGAGGGTGATAATAAAACCCAAGGAGAAAGAGCCTACCTAAAAAAAGACCTTATTCAAGACAACATGAAAATTTCAAGGTAAGTGCTAAAAATGGTGACTGATTCAAGTGGAATAGATAATCTAGCGTCAATTGAGATGGTATAAAATCTTGGTTTGAAGACGTTTCCACATCCAACTCTCTATAAGGTCTCATGGCTTTAGAAGTAGTAGCAAGTTATTGTAAACGAACAACATTGGGAAAATTTTTATATTTGAGGATATAAATACAAGGTTCTATCTAACATAATACCAATGTATGTATGCCATGTGTTCTTATAGAGACCTTGGCTGTATTATATGAAAGTCATTCATGATGGGTAAAGAGACACTTATAACTTTGAGAAAGAGGGACATAAGAATACACTTATACCACTAAAAAGAGAGGATACAATAGTAAAATAATATTCTAAGGTGATTTTCATAGGTGATAAAGAATTCTTTAAAAAAAATAAAAAGAAATGAGATAAGTAATGTACCATTTGATCATCAAAAGATAGTTTCTATCACTTATACATAACCTAGTTTGTCATAAAAATTCTTATTTTACCAGATGAACATGTGGATAAGTTGTCTATTAGGTTGTCCAATAAATTTTATTTAACTAAAAGCATGGAATGTCTTGTGAAGTTTATTAAGAAGTTAAGTTTGTTAAATGAGTTTGCTATGGAAGACAATAATAGTAATAAATTACCAAGTAAACATTTGGTGGTTGAAAAAGAGGAAGTTGTCTAGAAAGACAACCATGAAAATTTCATAGTTGATAATGAAAAAGTGAGAAAATAGGATGTGAGGAACAATAGATAAAATGAATTACCTTCATCAAAGAACCAAAAAACATGGAAGAAGATAATAAAATAATGATCCCAATACAAGGCAAAGAAGATAATAAAATAATGATCCCAATACAAGGCAATGTACATGAGGGAAAACCAATCCTTATAATTGATGAAAAATAATTTCAATGCACCAATGAATAGGTTTATTTATTCAATATATGTATAGGAATGACAAAATAATATAAAAGGGATTTAAGAATGGAAAACATAGAGTAAGAAGATAATAAAATAATGATCCCAATACAAGGCAATGTACATGAGGGAAAAACAATCCTTATAATTGATGAAAAATAATTTAAATGCACCAATGAATAGGTTTCTTTATTAAATATATGTACAGGAATGACAAAAGAATATAAAAGGGGTTTAATAATGGAAAACAAAGATTAAGTATAACCTACAACATTTTAGTATTAAAGCCAACTTAAACACAAGAAATATATCAAAAAAATGAGAGAGGAAGATTTGATTTGGTAACATTTTTTAAGAAGAAAGTTATAGTTTTTTAAATTAAATTCAAAAATAAAAAATATTCACATTAATTTACCAAAAAACAATCAATTGACTGTACACTTGAAGATAAATCAACCCCATATCAGCTAAACAATTTATGGGATCAAATAGGGTATACATTGAGAAGTTTAAGTTATTAATAAATAATGATTATTGAATAAAATGAGAAGAAATATAGGAAATATTTTTAATATAATGACCAACTCAAGAACAATAATTATTAATTAGTAGGATCTCATAAAAAATTTCAAAGCTGGTCGTTTGATGCAAGGGTATCACCTAGTAGGAACTAGATAGTTCAAAATTTTAGCTTTTTCATATAATATTTTGAGTATTTATTGGTATTAATAGTATTACATATAAATAATGAATAATTTATAGATATTTATATTAATTTATATATCTCAAAATTCAAATTCTTGGCTTTCCCACCAAAACATCAAATTTGAATTTTTTAATTTCTATCTAGGTTTCTAAGGTATTTTCCAAGTTCTTATTAGGTTATAATAATGTAAATTGGTATCTAGGATAATTTTATATATTATTTTGGTATTTAATTTGTATACACTTTATTGGGCATGTTTTCCATGTTCTAACCTTGCATAATGCCTAAGAAGGTTAGTCTCTAAAGAATTGGCTTATGTTGAAGAAATAAAGATTTAGTTAGAGTATAAGAGTTAGAAAAGGAGTGTAATGGATATAAGGGAGTATTATTTTACATGGAATGTTTTTTATAAATTTAAAATATAACTTCAATAAATAAAAAAAGGATAATTTTTTTGAAGACAGACTATCTATCTCGTGTGTTTTGTTTGTGATGGTTGTACCAGCCATAACATCACTAAATCAAAGAATGTTTTAAGAGTGTCATTGTGTATTTATAGTGAATTTTGGTATGTATTAAAACTTACATTACTATATTACATAAATATTAAATGTATTCTTTTATCTAATCTTGAGGATAAAAACTCAATACACAATTTAGACAAGGTAAAGAAAACATTATTTTTACACAGTCTAGTTGAGGAAGTTGGAATGAAATTTTTTAAGTGATTCAAGTAATTTGAATGGTATAATTGAATAATTAAGTATATAAATGTTTTAATCATCTTTTTTTATTCACATAATACAATAAATGAGTAAGCTTCAATTCAAATATTAAAACAAGTGCACCTAGTCCTATAGATAGTTCTAGAATTCTATAAAGTTTTTCAATAGAGACTTGTTATGATTTTTCAAATATAAATATATATTATATAATGTAAAAGGAGGTGTAAAATAAATTATATAGGTCTTATAAATTTTTTAAGTGATTCATAACTCAATCTATATCATTTTGTTTGCTCTCAGGCTAATGCAAGCCTGTGTCAACCTAAACTATACTTTTTAGTTTCAATTTCATTTATCTAGTGAATCCACCATAAAAATTATTTAAAAAAATTAATACAAGGTTATATTAGATTATTTATATTTTTATTGTGTTTTTGGTTTTGTATAGTATGGAAATAAAGACTATGTAAGTAAATTAGGCCTAAAGGGACCTAATTGTGAAGAAGGTGTGGTGAGTTAGTAAACTTACATTGAGAACATGGACATGAAATTTCTTGTGAAGATATAAGGGGATAATGGGTGCCTAAAATTAGTCTTATTTTTCCAAAAACATCTATTTTTTTCTCAAACCAACAAGCTTTGTATTAAAATAAGGCTACTAAGAAACAAGTCTAAAGCAAAAAACTTGCAACTTGATTTAGCTAACTTTGTCTATCTACATCATGTTATCTATAAAGGAAATATAAATCAAAAGAATAAAATCCCTTATAATGTTATTATTCTTTCCCCTCAGCTTATTAATTGTTTTTTACCCATTTATAATAAGATTTATTGATATAAAGTTTGAATTGTTTAATTGAAAATGAGACATCATTATATTAGAGATTTATATGATGCTTGATTAGATTTTCCTATAATATTAAAAAAGATATTTATAATGGATTTTAAGGAGTGTGTATTTGATTGGTTTTATAGTTTATAATTTGTATCTATACATGTTTTTACCACATTAATGGATGGAGTTTTCACTCAATTTTTCTATCATGCCCACACCAGTGAAATGTCAAGAGTGGTTACCAATATATAGGTGGTCACATGGTCATAAAAACACACATGTTGGTATCACCTACACCAACTAAACTATTGTGTCATGGATGGATTACACAACCTCTATGAACCTATAAAACCCTAAATCTTTCACAACATTGCTTAAGTTTCATATTTAATATAGGAAGGACTCCAACATGGTCTAGGGTTGAAAAAATAAATACTATACTTAGTAAGGTTAAAATATAACCCCAATAATTTTTAGTGAATTAGAGGGATCAAATTCATGACTTAATAAATAACTAAAATTATAATTTTAGTATGATTTAATTTTTCAAAGGGGATAATCATAAAGCCAACAATGTCTTATTTAACCTTAAAAGTGGCCTAAAATATTCTAGGCTAGCCATTATAAGATGGATCTTATTATTTCCATTGATGCAATTGATCTATTCCTCCTCTCATGTTTTTTCAAACAATAAAATCTCTAAATATACTTATGTGTTTATATAAAGGCTCTTTATCTCGACCAAGAAAAAGAAAAAAAATTAGGAAAAGAGAAAGGAGGTTTGAGATGGAAGGAATGACTTATATTCCTTTCCATTCATACATAAACACTTTGGTTGGCCAATGTTAAGGGGCCATGTGTAAAAACATGCATTTTAGAAAGGTTTCCAAATTGGGATTAAATAGTGGTAATTCAAAGTTGGGTGAATTATAAGTGAAATGAAACTTAAAATACATATCTATGACATTTTGGACACCCACATGAATGATACAGGCTTTTAGTTATAAATATTAATTGAGGGTTGACTCCAAATCCCTGAATATGAAATTTGAATTTTAGTGATTTCTTAGATCAAAAAATTATTTGGGAGAGTAGGAGGTTCCCATTTTAACTTCCTATAGTTACCTAGTCCATATGGATTTTTTTTGGTCTTTAAAACCTTCAACGATTATTAATAGTTACTTAGAGCTCAAATATCTAAAAGGAAATAATTTTCATTTTTATTTTTTGACTTTAATTTCATTGAAAAGTGGGTTAAAAATAAATGGGGTGTCCCTAAGTGACACCCCACCTTTGGGATCTATAAGTCCCTCAAAAGGCTCATAAGGCCCAAAATGATCTGCCATCATCACAAGAAAAATTCTTATTTTTATGTTTTAAGTTATGCGACCTTTTCCATGTGGAAGAGGTAAAAATATAAGGTGTGTTCCCTTAGATTAAATATACACTTGGACCTAGATAGTGCCCCTAAAATTCTAACACAAGATTAAGACTCGTCCCTTATATAATAAACATAGATAAAACTTAGTAAAAATACAATAAAAATTATAGTTAATCTTTATGGTTAAGGAATATTAATAATACCATAGGTAAAATATTTTATTTGTTAAGATTATCCTCGAACCACCCACTAAATGTGCCACCCAAGTGTCACTAGCCTCTTTACCACCTCTACAAATTACATCCTTCCATAATTAACTAAGTAATTAATTTAATCTCCATTTATGTTATAGGAATAAATGGTTACTTACCACCCATTAATCCACTTGGGCACCACCAAACAAATTTCTTGTACCTATGGTTCACTCCCACCACCGTATTTCCAATGTATTTTAGGCTACACTATCTTACAATCTAAAACAATGATTTATTTTCCACCTAGATAAGACCCAACCAGCTAGTCGAGTGGGAATAGATAGGAAAAATTTAATCACTACCATTAAAAAATATATGCACACAAAGCCTTGATAACTGGCCTCTTCTTGAATCTTTGATGGCATTTAGTCCTGATTATAAAGTATTAAATATTTAAATATCAATCCATTACTCACCCTCATATTAAAATTAATAATAAAGATTAACACATGATAATTGGGCTACCCTAACACTATTATGTTAGCTAGTATACCTTTATCAAGATTCTAAACACCATTTTAGCATTGAACCACTCATAGTTTCAATGCTTTGGTCACATGACATTCTTTCACTGATCATTAAACTATAAAATTTTATATTTTCATTAGATTTAGATAAGATCATATGTTATACTAAATGTTATCACCCTTGGGTCTACCATAAAAAACGGTCCACTACCCTAGATTACAAGGGCCATTTGGTGAAATTTACCCTATAGGGTAATCTTTACAAAAATAATAATAGGAACTTCGCTAATCCAAAATAATTTAAACAAAATATCACAAGTTAAAATAATTATGAATATAAATATAGAATTATTTTACGTCAATTTTATTATTTTAAAATCATGTCATTTAATTTCTTAAAGGTATTTACCTTAATAAATGAGGATAATATTACAATTTCAACTTCATAAATTCATATATTTTATTTTATATCTCTTAAAATTATTCCATACATTTATTTAGATTTGTAACATAGTTTGGATTCTTAATAAACTAAATTAAGGAGAGTCATAGGGGTTTTTCAATGTATAATAATTACAAAACCCAAATATACTCTTTAAGGGCTTAATATCTACAAGTACACACACACACACACACACACACACACACACACACACACACACACACACACACACATAGAGAGAGAGAGAGAGAGAGAGAGAGAGAGATGAGAGAGAGAGAGAGAGAGAGAGAGAGAGAGAGAGAGAGGAGAGAGAGAGAGAGAGAGAGAGAGAGAGAGAGAGAGAGAGAGAGAGGGAGAGGAGGGAGGAGGTAGTGGAGGGAGGGAGGGAGGGAGAGAGAGAGAGAGAGAGAGAGAGAGAGGAGAGAGAGAAGAGAGAGGAGAGAGAGAGAGAGAGAGAGAGAGAGGAGAGAGAGAGAGAGAGGAGAGAGAGGAGAGAGAGAGAGAGAGGAGAGAGGAGAGAGAGAGAGAGAGAGAGAGAGAGAGAGAGAGGAGAGAGTAACTCATGTTAACTTGAATTTAAGAGGGTTATATTAGATATAGAATATTCATATTTCAATATAAAATATTAAAATCTTATTCCAAATAAGTGAAAACTCCAAAAACATCTATTAGTCCCACATTTACATTTTCAAGGCCAAGACAAGGACAATCTCACCTCTCATCCTCTGATATCATTACTAACTACCTTAGACACCCTGAACCAAGTATGAAGGAGGGTATTATTAATTTTGAATGGAGAGATAGACCTATCACCT